>JAQFYB010006970.1:0-11434 GCA_034694085.1 Pogonognathellus longicornis
AATAAAAATGTGATATTTCAATGTATTTGAGCCTAAAATTGAAATTGCAATTACTATATTAAAAATTTTGAAAACGTTTAATGTCTAATTCACACCCTGAAGGTTTTTTCCTCCTCTTTCAGAATATAAAATCTGTTTGGGTCAATTTTGCACAGAGCAAGCTTATTGATCGCTTTTAAACCGGTATACTAGTCCTTAATCATTAATTTCTGACAACTCGATTTCTCATATCATAAAAATCTGACAACTCTTTTTCTCATATCATAAAAATCTGACAACTCGTTTTCTCATAATATCATAAAAATCTGACAACTGCATATAAAAGTATAGGGAGTTGTCAAATTTTTATATGAGAAATCGAGTTGTCAGATTTTATGATTAAGGCAACATTATGTGAATGAATTCAATTTATCCCAGTAGATTAAAACGCAGTTTGTGTATCCCACAACGTACTAGCATGAAGTTGCTAAAATTACGGGTGGGCATGCCAATGTTAATTGTCTACCCTGCCATACGGTTCCGGAGCCTGTGCAACCCCATATATATAAGGATGATCGTTCAAATCTGATCTTTCGACTGATATTATTTATCGCAATCCATAATTCGGTTTTCGTTTTGATTCGGGAGATATAGATTTACAAAGTGCTACTGAATATATACAACTTATATACACAGCACAATGTATAAATATGTATCATTTTATTTTATTCAGTCAAAGTGCATAATATAATGTAGGTATTTTGAAGTATTACAAACTACAACTACAAACCAATAAAATAAATAGTCGGTCCATATTTTCATTGACGGTATTTAAACCATGCATAGTGAATTTAAGACTATTGCATCATGCCACACACCAGAGGCGTATCCAGGTCACACATCTGGGAGGAGCTTGAGCAGAAACAAGATGACATTTATGGCAAATTTGGACCAAATTCAATACAAAATACATCAAATTCACGCCTAGCGTGTTAAAATTGAGCCATTTGGAGCCAATAATATATATATAAAATGAATTTAATTCGCGCGTAGCGCGGAATAATAAGGTACATTTGGTTAAAAATTAATATAAAATAGATCAAAATCGAGCGTGTCACGATTTTTTTTCGATTTTTCCAACTTTTAGGACAAAATAACCTCTACTTTTGGGAAACCTGATTTTATCTAATGTACAGCACAAAAACGGGAGGGAGGGTTCAGCTGCCCAAATGCGCCACTGCTATACAGTAACATTATGAATTATATGCTTGATTCAATTATTAGTAGTATGTTCACGTTACATGTGTTGGCAGCATTGAATTTAACTTTATATCATAAGTAGTGGCGTATTTAAATAGAGCTTAGGCGGCTAAAGAAAACCCCTTCTTCCTCCCCAAAATTTGTGGATTATACAATTTGTTAACATCAATGCATCTCTCCCAAAATGCCTACAAACTACAATCGATGTCATTTTTGTTCTCTAGCTATGCTCTAGCCACTCTCAAATATGTGACTTACTGCACACCCCTGCATTGTTGGTTATTAAAAATCCCTGATATACAGGTGTGGGTTTCAATAATGTGCTCCAAATTCAGTTCTTCTAAATGCGCTTTGCATTTCAATCCAAATATTAAGTTGAACCCTAAATGATTTTACTGTCTCATTCAGTATTAGGGTTATATAACATAATATTATTCACTACGGTAATATATATTCATTATACTCGGTTTTAATTTCCGTGTCTGGATCATTTTCTATTTTAATTTCTATATCTGAACTGTCTCCATCAAGGAATGAATCCCTCGCACTATCGCTTTCACTTTCATTGTCACTTCTGTCATTTACGCTGCTAGATGACCCTTTGGAGTTTTCAGAATCAACCATGTTCTTTTCTTTACACATCCTTGTCAAATAATTTCTTTTGCTAAACGAATCTTGAATTTCTTCTTCATTGCATTGCGGTTTTCGAATCCGTCTTTTCTTTGTCTGAGCAAGCCCATTAAAATATGTATCTGGAGGCATACTGCAGTTCTTACAATCAGAAGATGAATTTTCATGTGCATGAACTCGGCGATGATGAAATGTGTCTTCACATTCCGAAGAAAACACTTCAGGGCAATGCAGACAGCGAATAATACTTTCTTCAGTATTAGTCTCTTTGTGTTTCACAAATTCCAAATAAGTTTGGAAATAGCGTTTGCAAATTCTACAGAAAACACTATCCTTTTTAACATAATAGGGCAAACCAGCGTGGAGTTTTCTATGGTGCCTTGTCAAATTTGTTACATGATTAAATGTTGTATTACAAACTTCACAAAGAAAGGAAGGTCTTTCATGTATAGGTAAATGTTTTATCTGGTGACTTTTTCTTCCTTCTTCGGTGGTAAATGACATTTCACAACTTGTACAGAAGAACGGTTTGTCTAGTCGAATGCGCCCCTTTGTACAAAACATCTTGTCCATATGTTTTTTTAGTAAATCTTTATTACCGAAAGCCCTATCACATCTTTCACATTTTAAAGCCTTGGCACTGTGAGTACGGTCATAGTGTAATTTCAGGCTGGGAGAACTTTGGTAAACCGTATTACAAATGTCACATTTAAATGGACCTTTTTCTGTATGTATCAGACTGTGTTGTCTAAGATAGAATATACTTTTAAAAGATTGACCACATTCGTCACACAAAAATGGTTTAACTTTACAATGAGTTTGTATGTGTTTTTTAACTGAGTGTATGGTAGGATAGCCTTTTCCACAAATATGACATTTGTGCGATCGTTGTTCATTAAGGGAATGCCTTTTTTCGTGGTACTTTAAACTGTTTTTATTCGTAAACCCTTTTCCACATATACTGCACATCTCTGCCCGATCTTCTGAGTGATATTGTAAATGAATTTTCAAATAATGTAATGAACCAAAAAATTTGGAACAAATATCACACTTGTACTTTTTAACTACTGCAGATTTATGAGTTGTCATATGGTTAGTTAAATTACGATTGTCACGGAATGACTTGTCGCAAAATGTGCATTTAAAAGGTTTGTCGTCACTGTGAGTTCGAATATGGGCTGTCAAATGACATTTTACTGCAAAACATTTTTCACATGTTTCACATTTGTAAGGCCGTTCCCCGGTATGAGATCGCATGTGTAGTTTCAATACTCCGGTTCCAGAAAATGATTTTTGACACACTTCACATTCATAAGTTGGTTTTGAACAGTCGTGACGCTGAAGGATTGTCAATCTTGAAAATATCTTGTTGCATTTGTCACATTTGAAACCTGCGTCGGATCCATTTTGAAGGTGCCGTTGTAGTTCAGAACCCGTGACAATTTCGTCTTCCTTCGACACCGCTTTACCTACTGGAATATCAAGAAGTATCAAAGCTTTAATATTCACTTAAGACAACTTTTATTATTTAATTTGTTTTCATTTTTGTCCACAACTAACGTAGTGTTGTATTATATGTACTAGTACTAATTAACTAATTGTACTAGCATTCATTGAAAAGTGATTTTGATATTTCACATTTAAGATTTTCACACTAATATAACTTTTATTGTAACCGGTTTTACATGGTGAATTATAAATAATTGAAATTACCTCCTGCACCCCTGTCTCCAATTTCTTTATCGTTAACAGAGCTTTGGCGTAGTCCACTTTTATTATTTCCATTTCTTGGTTTTCTTTGAGACAATTGACATTTCTCTGCGTGATCTGCAGCGGCGTTTGGGTCACCAAAATAAGATTCGTTGCTGTCATCAAAGCTGCCAGTTATGGGAGTTACGGAACTGAAGCTGTTAGAAGTAGTCGCTGTCGTACAATCTTTTTGATTTTGATTCTGATTGTATTCATGAAGATTTTCTACCTCATAATTCCAGTCCTGTTTATTTGTATTCGGTGGTGGAGCAGTGTGAGGGATGAGGCCAGTGTCTTGTTGATTGGTGTCACATCTATGACTAAAACCCCCTAGGTTTGTGGTAGATAGTTCGTAATTTCTTCTTTTTGCGGAAATTCGAAAGCTCAAAAGTGAACCAAGTTTATTTATGTCGTCAATAATTTTGTTAAGATTAACATTCAAACTGTTTAGATTTTCAACAATATCGTAACATTCTTGACACAGACTTCCTACAGCTGATGAGGCATTTGTCCAAATTAATCTGTCAATAAATTCTTTACTGAGATGTTTGTTGCAACAACTGATTACGTCTGAAGGTGTTAAATTTTTTTGATTTTGTTGTTGAAGATGAACATTGCTAATATTACTGAAACAAAATAAACAGTTTAGCGCTGTATTTGCGGTTGACATTTTAGTTGAAATTTAGAAACCATAAAAAATATTTTATTTTTGTGATTTCTTAAAAATTGCTGCTCAATTTTTGAAATTAAATTGAAAGGAATTTCCAACTTCACTTCAAGTTCGATTTTCGAGGTACTCTGTATTTTCCAAATACCGCGTAAGATTTATAAATTAAACTGTAGCCTTTTGTAGTGTTGCAGTATTTAAAGAGATACTCTTCTGATGACGCTCTGATTCTATCCTATCCACTGTATCCACCCGCAAACGCCTTCTAACATATTATTTCATTTTTTTCAAAAAATTAATTTTTCATTCTTGTTTTATATCATTGTTTCATTTCATTAAAAACTTGAGTTATTATTTTAATAATTAATAAGTTAAAGCAATAGGTTTCATATGCATGAAATTTAGTTTAACATTTATTAAATTGTTAAAAACAATTACCAAAATCCAAAATTTCGCTTTCAGCACTAACTAATATGCAATTCTATTGTAAAGCCCTCTTGTACTAGAATATTTACGGTATTCAAACGGTTTATTTCATAGAACTCTGCATTTATTTAATTTAGTTAACAACAAAAATGTTTATTGCTTCAAATACAAAACGTTTTATAGCTAATAATTATTTAAATTACTAGGTACTACACTCGTTCTTAATTTTTGTGTCTGTTAAGTAAAAATCATTTTCAACTTTTTGTACATTAGCCAATACGTTAGTATTTAATGACATATTAGTGTTTTTACAATCGATAGATAGTTTTTTCTTTACATGAGCTTTGTGTCGATGAACTGTGCATTCACACACCGAATAAAATATTTCCGGGCAATGTTCACAACGAATTATACTTTCTTCATTGCGCTTTTCCAGATGCTCGGCGTATGATTTTTCGACGAAAATCCCTTTACAGATTTCACAGAAGATATTTTCATTTTTCTTAGATAAAAAAGGCACGCCAGGGTGATGTTTGTTATGATGTCTTCTTACACTCGACGGATCTTCAAATGTCTTAGTACACATTTTACAAACATGTTTGTCATTTTGGGTCAAATGTTTTGCCTTAGTGTGCATTTTTCTGTCCCATACCGTTTGAAATGTCTTTCCACAAGTTCCACAGGATACTGGCTTTACTAATTGTTGATGAATGCTGGTTGTCGTACAATTCAAACTTTCCATATGTTTACTTAATAATTTCTTTGAGTTGAAAGGCTTAGCACATTTTTTACATTTTATTGCTTCAGGACTGTGATAAAATTTGAAATGCTTTTTCAGTTGAATAGAGCCATTAAAAACTTTATCACAAATTTCACATGTAAATGGGTCCTTTTCTGTATGTAACAGACTGTGTTCACTTAATAAACTGGCAGTATAAAAAGACTTTCCACAGTCGGTGCACAAAAATGGTTGAATGCCTGGATGAATTCGCGTGTGTATTTCATATGCTTTTGTGGTGTTAAAGCCTTTACCACACACCTGACATTTGTGGGCTCTTTCCTCATCAGGCAAGTGCATTTTCTCGTGCTTTTTTAAGGTTTTTTTATGCCTAAATACTTTTCCAC
Organism: Pogonognathellus longicornis; assembly: GCA_034694085.1. Taxonomy (NCBI): domain Eukaryota; kingdom Metazoa; phylum Arthropoda; class Collembola; order Entomobryomorpha; family Tomoceridae; genus Pogonognathellus; species Pogonognathellus longicornis. Next base: position 5,837 of record JAQFYB010006970.1, read on the forward strand.
AAATTTTGCATTTCTCGGTCGGAAATTCTGAGTGAGATAGCAAATGATCTTTTAAAAGACTTAACGAGCTAAGGAGTTTGGAACAAATATCGCACTTGTATTTTTTAACTACTGCGTGTTCATGGGTTGTTGTCAAATGGCATCTTAAACCATTACTGCCATGGAATGCCTTTTCGCAAAATGTGCACTTAAAAGGCCTCTCATCAGTATGTATCCGAATGTGGTATTTCAAATGACATTTGATTCCAAAACATTTTCCACAAGTTTCACATTTGTAAGGCTTTTCCCCGGTATGAGATCGCATGTGACGTTTCAGTGTACATGTTGAAGAAAATGATTTATTGCACACTTCACATTCATAAGTTGGTTTCGAACAGTCGTGAGACAGAAGAATTTTCATTGTTGAAAATATCTTGTTACATTTGTCACATTTGAATCCCTCGTCGGTCTCATTTTTAAGGTATCGTTGTAGTTCAGAACTAGAGATAATTTCGTCTCCCTTCGGCACGGCTGTACATAAAAAAGGAGATAAGAAAAAGTTAGATATTACCCAAGTCCTCGACAAATGTTTTGTTAAGTAGCGGCTGCTCTGTCCAGAAATAACATCGTGTCTAGTGTTGAATAAAAAGTAATTAAAATTAGATATTTCATTTTGATACATTTTTAACATTAGCTAGATTAACTGTTTACAGAAAATGTTAGAACCCCTATGACATAATAAATTGAAAAATTATTTATTACACGGGGTCAATTTCTTTTAATTCAAACGTCATAATGCTGTTAGTGTTAGCATCAGGGTGGATCTAGGAATTTTCACAGGGGGATAAAACACCCCCTGAAGTTCACATCAGTAATCACATCGAATAATTTCTAGATTTTTCTTGCAAGACCATTTACATAAACGGATTTGAGGAAGGAAAAAGCCAATATGTAATAATTTAATAATACAAATAAGACTGCAAAAAAGTTTGGCCAAAATCAACATAAAATTAATGAATAGCGCAATATTTTTCTTCATGTTGCTCTTTTATGGGACAATAACCTCTTTTAGGGATTCACGGCTTTTTATCTAGTGTAAATTCAGATATCCATGAGGTGGGGGGGGGGGGGTTTGAACCGTTAGCACCTAGTGCTAGATCCGCCACGCTGTTAGCAACAGTTTTTCTAATGTACACCACCTAGTTAGTAAAATTAGCTTATTGTTTTCGAGACTATTTTTATTGTTAATTCAGTTAGATATAGAATGGACCCAGACGATTGCATGTGGGTGGGTACATTATAAATGCCATTTCCTGTAGAATGAAAGCGGTCTCTCATGTTGAGCATTTGTGACTAGTACATTGTAATATTATATACAAATTATACAAATCATGCAAACATGAATAACAGTCAACCAATGTCGAAAGTGAGGGACTGATTTCCTTTCTCCAGTAATTGGTCTTTAGATGGTTTCCTATTTCCTACCAATACACTGCGTCCACTCTAGCAAAGATTATCAATGTAGATCCGATTGAAAAATTCAGCAGTGAATTTAGGCTTCTTGTGCAACAAAGACGATAGTTTAGCCGGTGGCACCTTAACATTTTCAAACGAATACTAATTGCGTTATAATATAACTTTAAAACTTTAAAATTTACGTTTTTTAAAACTACAAATGTTTTGTTTGGTTATATTCATACACAGTTTTTAAAGTTTTAATAATGAGCGGAGTAAGGTAACCTGTTTTGACCGTATCTCGAATTTCTTTTTTCTTAGTGAAACTTTTCCGGGCTCCCTGTTTATTATTTCCATTTATTGGTTTTCTTTTGGGCGATTCACATTTCTTTCCATGGTCTACAGGAACGTTTGTGTCCTCAAAAAACGACCCGTTGCTGTCGTCAAAGCTGTCAGTTACAGAATTGAAGCTGTCAATCGCAAAACCTTCTTTTTGATACTTATCGTGATTTTCGTGATGAGGTTGTTCGCTGTCATAATTCCAGTCCGGGTAAGCAGTGTGGAGGTGAAGGTCAGAGTTTTGGATTGTGTCTCCGCTATGCCTAAACACGTTTAGTTTTTGGGTTGCGAGTTCGTAATTTTTTCTTTCTTCTAAAATACGAATATTTAACAGTTTACCCAGTTTATTTATTTCTTCGAAAATTTTGTTAAGATTAATATTCAAATTGTTGAGCTTTTCAGCAATATTGTAACATTCTTGACACAAAATTCCTGCTGCTGAAGAAACGTTTGTCCAATTTAGACTGTCAATAAATTCTTTACTTAGATGTTTACTGCAACAACTGATTATGTCAGAAGCTGTTAAATATTTTTGATTTTGTCGTTGAAAATTAGTGCTAATATTACTGAAACAGAATAGACAGTTTAGCGTTGTATTTGCTGTTGACATTTTAGTTGAAATTTAGGAACAATAAAACAATATTTATTTCTAACATCTAATGATTTCTCAAAAATTCTGTTCTTTTTTTCAACTGCTCTTCAAGATCTTATTATTTGATTTCTCCGTTGTCCGTATTTTCCAAAGGCCGCGTAAGACATTTGAATTGATTTGTAGCTTTTATAGTCTCGCAGCAGTTTACTGAAAAACTCTGCTGAGTGCCAGGCATACAGAAAATGTTTTGCTGCCTGGTAACAGGATTTTTCGGCCTGCCTGTTCCGGGTAGGCCTCAGGCTGCCCTTCCCAAGTAGCGGGGCTACCGTGACCAAACTGCCCCGTAGCGGCGCTACCGTGATCAAACTGCCCGGTAGCGGCGCTACCGTGATCAAACTGCCCGGTAGCGGCGCTACCGTGACCAAACTGCACGGTAGCGGCTCTACCGCTACCAGATTATCCGTGGCTGCACTATAGCGTGACAAAACGCTATCAGCCAGTTTATCGTATCCTAGAAAATCTGACCCAAGGTGTAGTTGTATCAAAATAAGATTTGTATTCAAAAGGATTTAGGGCAAGTTTTTCACAAATCAAGCCAGATGCAATGTAATGTAATAATTTATTATTACAGTGAATACGCTTCTATAATATACTTTTATTATAGTTGCAATCGAACTTTAATATATTATAAGCTACTCATTTCGGTCATTCCATATACTAATAGTACAGGCACGTTCGGCTAAGCACATACTTTGACTTGAAACTCTTTTGTGTATAATTGACGTAATTCTCTTAATCTGTCCCGTAAGAGCAAGGCAGCAGATTGTGCCTTGTGCGTTCTCTCTGATTTTTTTCAAAAACTGACCTTGGGAAGGGCAGCTCTTCGCGCTGCCCTCCGATATTTCAAAAATTGCTATCTGGCAGGGTAGCGCTTCGCGCTGCCCTCCCTAATTGTTTTAACTGCCTTCTGGGCAGAGCAGCGCGACTAAAAAAGTTGTTTAATTTTGCTAAAAGATTGAAAAACTTGGGACACATTTTCGCTACTCCAGAGTTTGATGCATTTGAAATTGATTTTCACCAAGGAGTTGGCATTTCCACAGATGAGGAAATTAGAAGATTTTGTTAATAAAGAGAGAAAGGAACGGTAGAAGCAGGAGTGCTTTACCTTGCTGCCATCGAAGCTCGTGGCGTTGCCAACACTCACAATTCCCTTGCCAGCATTGCCATCATGCACTCATAAAGCGGCATTTCCATCAACGGCATGTCAGTGAACTGCCGAGCTCAAAAGTCCGTGGCAGTAGACTGCGATTACGATTTGCAGCGTTTCCATTGTTGTACGTGTCCGTATAGAACTGCTCATCATAACACGGCATGGCCACTGAAAGCCGTAGCGCCAGTGGAAACACTAGCAAATCATTTTCTGGCCGTTGCCAACATAGCTCTGGCCGTTGCCAACATAGCTCTGGCCGTTGCCAACATAGCTCTGGCCGTTGCCAACATAACGCGACGGCCGTTGTCTAGTCCGTAGCGTTGTGTAGTCCGTCGGGTTGTGTAGCCCGTCTGGTTGTGCTGTCCGTCGCGTTGTCTATGTTGGCAACGGTCACAGCTGTATTGGCAGCGGCCACATCTATGGCAACGAAGCAACGGTGGCAACATTGGCAACGCGTGTCCTCTTCCTTACTCCAACCAAAGGAACCTTTTATTAATAAAATTGCTTAGCGATATTTTGTGGTTAGCACAGTTTTCAGAAAAGGTCCCACAAGTCATTAACAAGGAAAGCTCTAATTTCCCCGCCTAACCTAAACCATTATCTGATTTAAGGCAGGCTGGTATGGGGCAAATCGGTCCATACCGGTCCCGTGTAAACTTAGGGGCAAAACGTAGGTCAAAGTAATGAATCGATTGTCACCAAAATTTGATAGAAAGCAGCCAGTTGACTAGGAGAACATCCCTGAAGCCAAAAAATAATTGTTTGAAATATCTTCCAAGTTTCCGGCGGTTTTCTAGATCTCCTTAGCTTGACATTGAACTTAACATTCGTCGGCAACTTGTAAGATATTCCAAACAATTATTTTTGGCTCCAGGGATTTCCTCCCAGTCCTCCAGTCTATATAATTGCTCTGTCAATGAAATTATGCTGTAGAAATGCAGTTCTTCAAAGATCCTCATGTTATTCTTCAAAGAATAGAATTATTTCTACAGTTTACAGTTTTTCAAAAACCTGAAGGTGCATTACTGAAAGACCGATTATATTTCTACAATGATATGAAATCACAATTTTGATTTTATTCTCCAGTCAAGACAAATCACTGAATACAAAAAATATTTGTCAATGTAGTAAACTTAGTTGTGGTAGTTGATAAAAACGCGCAACAGATTTAAAATGCATGAACAGCCAGTTGCCCACAGCCTTTTAGCCATACATATGTCTCTTGTACAGTGCCGTAACAAGCCTGCATGTCCCTGCCGTGACGAACAGTGATCGGCTGTGGTTACTTTACTGAAGAATCCCTGCAGACTAAATACAGAAAACACCATTGATGTTCAAATTTATGGTGTTTCTCAAATCACTGATTGCAGTCTGTAATAAGGTACCCGATCTTGGATTCAAGATCGGAAATAAATTCATGTGAGGGCAAATGCCAACCCGACTAATAGAATAAAGTGCAACAAAATCGCGCGTTTTTGGAGGATGGTTTTTCGGATGGATGGTTTTTGGGAGAAACCTTTTAATCTATAAGATATTTTATTTAACTAATGAATTTGCCCATAAGTGATAATAATACTGTGACTATTGTTACAATGAAATAGGCCAGTCATCCTGGCGATCCCGGCCTTGTGTCCCGGCCGTGAGGACGTTCCTCACTCCCCCTCCCCATCGTTACGGTACAGCTCTTGTATATACCTGAGCCTAATAATTTTGGCGTTTTTAAGTTTTACAAACCATTGTTGAATGCCACCATTTCTAGGGATATGTTTACCACGTACACAATATTTTTTTGTTATTATTTATTAAATTTTAGTATATAGTTGTAATTTTTCATAGGAAAAAGAAGATTGATCATATTTGCTCATTGCTAGAAACTGAAATGCACCAATGTATAGCTAGGCAGAGTTATGTACCTATACACATTTGAACATTGCATGCCTTTCCAATATTACATAATAAATATGAATGATGATTCGAAATAATAATAATATTAATATGAATGAACCGATACACACAAATACCA
>JAQFYB010006971.1:0-11434 GCA_034694085.1 Pogonognathellus longicornis
CTGAGTTGTTTCCATTGTATTCTACAAAATTATCTTCCAAACCTAGTAAAGCAGAGTTCAAAAGTTCAAAAAATATTTACCCAGTAGAAATTTTTAGAAATATTTTATTGAGTACCTACCTTTAACAGAGATCGGTTTATCGTTTTCGTCCAGGATACTGAATTGCATGCTCACCAATAATTTTCCCTTAACACTTTTCTTGCCTTTGGTTAATTGTAGATCTAAAGTCACACAAGGTTTAGAGTAGACATTAGCTGCACTATTATACTGCCGTAGTATAATACGCCTGAATAAATTAAAGTTTTTAATATTAAAGTATTTTGTATTGTAATTTTGATCTCTTCAATATTAATATTTTGTGTGGAGAAATTAACAGTAGCGTAAGAACGAGGAGTATGAAAATTTTTTACCAAGAAAGTTGGGCCATTTTTCTACCGGTGAATTCAGGCGACTTCAAAAGGTTTACTTTCTTTTTGAAATTAGCTAAAATACTTTTGTGAATACTCCAGCGAAATGAAAACGTTTCCTCGTCAACCTATTAAATAGAACACTTTCAATAATTTTACCTTGTTTTTTCCATGCCTCCTCAACTAACATAAACCATTGTAAAACCGATATAATAAAGTGGTGGGAGACATTTAGGAAAATTGGGGTTGTTGGGGTTGAGTCAGTTGCCCTTTCCCTAAATACGCCATTGTAATATCATTTTTACGATACGCCATTGGATTGGGCTATGAACCCCAGATTACATGTGCTAAGTTTGAACCAATTTGGTTAATAGGATATTATGCTGGGGCAGTTGCCCAAACCCTAAATACGCCACTGTAACTTCATTTTTATACCAAAATATTGTTATAATCCCCTGATGACAAATGTGAAGTTTCAACCAATTTGGTCCATCCGTTTTTGAGTTATCTTGCACACAATGTGTGCAGTCCAAAGATCTGACAGACAGACGGACAAAACATGATCATAAAGCGGGCTCGTACATCCACCACTTAACAAGGATGGTATCGGTTAAGGAAATGTAGTATTAGCAGGTCTGACAGTGGCGTAGTTTACCAAGGTGCCGCTCCGGGAAATAAATAGAACATAATAAAACAATAATTTCTTTAAAAAAGTATAATAATAAATTTGGGTAAATACACAATTTCAATAGCGAACTTAGGTCACAAATTTAGGGAGCTACTGCAAAAGTTAGAGTCAAATGTACTGTATAAGAAAGCAAATTCGCTGACAACGTAAAAGCTTTAAAGATGTTTTGCACTTTTACTTCAAAATGACCTGTTTTGGAATAATTTTATCTAGTAAAGAATTAAAAATTTGAGAGAGGGAGGTCTACCTCTTCTCACTTGATTAATCACAATTTTAAATAACGATTAGTTAGTAAAGAGACTACTGATTCAATTAGTAGTTAGTTTTCACATATTTTTACTATTATTCTTAAATCTTAAATCTGTCTTTCACCTTTATCGGTTGGCAGCCCGCATTGTATTTTTTAAACAGTTTTTGATTATTTTTAGTTTTAAAACAGTCCTTTAACAACACGTAAGGTGTAAGCAGCGGCTAAATGGCCAGGGAGCGTGTAAACCATAAAAGAAAACAAATAAATTGAAAAGAATGTTTCAAATGCTGTTTGATTTTACACATTTCCATATGTTTGCATACGTGAAATAAAAAAGTTGAAAATGGGACGAATTTATAGTGGTTTTTAATTTTGCACGATTTTTCTTCTAGTCAGCAAACTTTGTAGCCGTACTCAGCATCTAATACCTGAATCACCCACAAAATTTCATTCAAATGGTTAGTGTGAATGTTCGAACTTTTCAATGATATATGAAAAATAAAAAGGAATTTAAAAAAAATCATTAAAATGCAAAATAATTTACCATCACCGATTCGAAAATTTTGTTGGTGGGCCAGTGACGTAAACCTCTTGATAGACAGCATGCACTGAGACCCCCCCCCCCCTCTAGAAAATCCCAAAATACCAGTTCTAGACACCCTGGAAGGTGCCTCCGTATCATATACAACTACAGCGTGTCTCAGATATAAAACCTCCGGAAAATATATAATACATGGATGCATTAATTTACCTACTCTACAGTAGTGTAGAGTCTACACTTGTTCAATTTATGTTCTCGCGCCATCCAAGATATCCTTGTCTGGAGCAATGTAAGCTAAAGTGAAAGCTCATGTATTTTTTGCGGAGGTTTTATCTGAGACACACTGTAGTACTTCAAAGTTATTTGATTGTGTTCAATGTGTTATGAGTTCAGTTCACATAATAATATTATATGATTATGAGATGGTGATATGAGTAACTGATGTGAGCTTATAACCCATCGAAAGCAAACTAACTTATGAAATACTTATTATACTCAATGTCGAGGGTTCTACTCCAACAATACATAGTGGTACTTACACTGATAAGTTAGTCGATTCTAATAAGAATCAGAAGTCATTAATAATTTCATAACCGTGAGCGCAATGCCATGTAAAATCAGAATTGTATTTTTATGAGCTTTCCAGTTTAACCTTCATTTAACCTTCACAAACACTGACTCAAATCAAAACTTTTCTGATTCTCTTCCTATATAGAATCGTGTATTAGGGAGATTCTTTCCTCCCTGATTCTAATCGCTTTTGACTAATCTTGAGCCTGGAGCTGATTCTCAAAATCAGAAAGTGAATAAAAATCTGGTTCTAATCTTATTCTTTTGGCTGGTGTGAGTACCACTAGTTTAACGATAACAAAAGTCTCAACGTTTATAAATACCTATTCCTTTTCCTGATTCCAACAGGTAACCTAATAAAATATTCACTGAATTGAAAAAACTCTAACTAACATGCTAATGATAGGGAAATCAATTCCGTTGTCAAAAATATCGTATCATGAACCTATTTAATGAAATTACTGTGTTTTCTTGCTTAACACAATTAATTTGACCGTGTGCTGTCAACCAAAACTTAAATGCATCGTTATACAAAGTTGCACATTATTGTCTGTAAATCATTAATATTAATATACCAAAAAAAGATACAAACTTACCGAAAAGATTACCGAAGAGACCACATCGTTGTAATCACTGCTTGCCATCTTGCTTGCCAAGTAAAGATCGAATTACCAAAGTTTGATTGAATAGTTGACATACATAAACAGTATATATAGCCTGATACAGTTTTCTCTTTAAAAAACAGTCTGTATTTTTAAGGTTGAAATTGTCCCAAAATTCTACCGACACGCATTAATTAGATATTTATTAGAATTTCATTCTGTCTGTTCTAATTTGCTGCAAAAGAGCTATGTTAATTAAGTATTAATTGTTTTGCTATTGGTGAAATTCACTCGGTGAATTACAAAAATTGCATTTGAATGATTTTAACTAAATCTTTGTATGGTTTACATTTTATTTTTTTAAATCACGATTAAATAATAAAATTAGGTTATGATGTTAAACTGTTGAATGTTAATGAGGAGTCTCCTGACAATTAGCGTATTCAATCATCAATAATACGGCTTTGAACTTGAAGGCGGATAAAATGAAAATGTGCCTAAAACTCATGAGTTTTCGGCCACTTTATGTTCCTCACCAGAGTTTAAAATGAAGTAATACGGATGACTGTTTATTAAAACATTCAAACTGCTCGACTTCAACGTTGACATAATTTCCGATCATCGGAAATCATTGATCGGAAATTATGTCAACGTTGAAGCCACGCAGTTCACAATGTTTTAATAAACGGTCACCCTTATCACTTCATTTTAAACTCTGTTCATCACCCTAGATCTCGAAAACAAAAGGAGATAATGGATATTGACGAGCGAGTGTTTTAGAAAACATTGTTTCTTTCTAATGAACTAAATTACACCTCGGTAGGTTTTATAGTTATGAAGTAGGTACTAATAATGAATTGACGAAGACATTACGTAATGTGAAATTGCACCGAACAGTTGATACACCGATAAAGACCCGACATAGATCTTCGCCCGAGATAGACTTTCGCCGACGGTGATATGTACACAGTTTGTCTTCGTAAATTGATTAGTAGGTACTTCAAAACTATAAAAACTACAGAGATGTAATTTAGTTCATTCAAAGGAAAAAAACGATTTCTTAAAACGTTGTCGGTGGTCAATGTCCATTATCTCCTTTCGTATTCGAAATCAGGGTTGATGAAGATAAAGTGCCCGAAAGAACATACATGTGTTTTACGCACCTTCGAGTTTTATCCGCCTCCAAAGCGAATTATGGAATATGCTAATTGCATTACACCCAAACACATGATGTTTGGCTGTGTTCAATTGTTTTGTACTTTCATATTGTCAGTAATTCAACATCAGTAATGTTGAATGTCAAAATAACCGAATAGTCTCTGCAACCAAGCAACGTAAAATTCAGATAAGTTTTCTAGAGTTGGCTGTTGCTAGTGGCGGACTATTAGGATATATCGACATTCAACATTACTGATGTTAGACGGACAATAGGCCTTATTCACCCGTACCTTCGATGGTGACCATTTTGAAATCTGACGGTGCGCCGATATCTGCTTGGATTGAAGCTCAACTCTGTCAGCTGGAAGAAGTGAATGTCTTCAAGCAGATATCGGCGTACCTTCAACTCAGGATTCAAAATGACCGCCATCCAAAGTACCGATGAATAAGGCCTATTAACATTTAATAATTAACATTTTATAATTTTTTTTGCACTTTCGACTTTCTTATGTTTATAGATATTTGATAGTTGTTCGTCTAAAGTACAACTTACCTATGAAGCGTGTGATTGACGATTCCTTGTTTTTATACAACGTCAACTAAATACTAAAGGCTAACAACAACTAAAAAATATACTATCAGCGTATCAACAAGCCTTTTTCGATTTCTGGACACAACTAAATTGACTCACGCTCAACTTACTAAAATTTTGCCTGGCCGCCAGCAGCCCAAATGCAGTAACTTCTCTAATATTATGCTCTGCGCAGTGCTAGTTCACTGAACATGAACCACCCATGCAGTTTCTCCTAATATGAAACTACAGTCGAATTCGCATTACGCAAGCGTAGAACTTTAAATACAAATGAAAATTCACGCAGGTGGCTTTCATGGACTTCATAAATTCTTGCTTGCAGTTTTAATACAAATACATTTTGCAATGGATCGTTTGAATATTTTCAAGAGCGTATTTATGATTCTATTTCAGGAGGCTCAAAAAAAAGATGATGGACAATAATGTACCTTATTGCCCCTAGCGAGAAATATTTTAGCCGAAATCAAACTAAAATGTATCAAATCCGCGCTTATATTCCCGAAAATCCCGAAAAATTTGCGATTTTTGGTATACAGACTGTTTCCTAAATAACTTTAAAGTTTAGTTCTTATTTTAAATGATTGGTCACACTACGCGTGGTATTTTAATACACATTAAACACGCCCTCGCTACCAAGCTACCGACTTTTCGTCTTCATGTATTTGTACATTGTTCGAATTGTTTTAAAAGAAATAATAAGAGATGCAAAGAAGGTAAATTATAGGCACAACTTTGATGACGACTTGATCCTTCTAATTTATTTAAACAATTATTAAGTAGGTAAATAATGTACAATACAATTGTTTGAAATCAGATATCATGGTAAATAATCGGTGTCTAGAAAAAAACTTGTTTAAACAATTAATTGAGAGTAAAAATTTGTACTGTGTAAAGAAAACTAGAGTACATGTTCTCTTATTTCACAACAGTTTCTCAAGCATCGCAGATATAAGTTCGCTAAATAATTCTGGATCAACGGCATTGAGATTTTTGAATCCAGCTGTGGCTTTTACAGCACGTGCATTCCTGAAAAAAACAAATTAAAAGAAAAATTGATCATGATAAATATTATGGTGACTAGTTTAACCTAAAATTTTAACAGCATGTCACGTTGCAAACATTGCTATCAATGTCTAAAAACAATTACAAACATTATTATAAATGAACACCCACTTGTCCTGTTAGATGGTTTTCATTAATTATTGTTAAAATTGTTTATTTCTACGTCACATTTGCAAATTAGTTTGTTAAAGCTTACTTGGAAATAAAGTCAATGATGTAGTTTTTCAATTGGACAATATTCAATCTGTCCACTACAAGAAGAATTTCTGTGGCATTTTCACATGTCAAAGTGGAAAGCACCCGTTGAGTACATTCTGACTTCAAGTCTTGAATGTCGTACATGTCTGCAATTTTCAGCAATTCCATTTCGTTGTCTTTCATATCTTCTACTTCCCCACTGCAATAAACACAATTCAATAACATTAATGTATTAAATAAGGCGTATCTATTTATTAAAATCATTATTTGTCAGTTTAACGCAAAATGTTTTTAAGAGTTAAATAAGTAGTGAAAACAATTGGTAAAATAATACAAAAAGTGGATGGGGCACATACAGATATTGATTAACCAATAAGAACAAACCTGTAAATGAAATTGAGCATTTCCTGGATTATGTTGTCTGGAAAATCGGAGATAGCAATTTTTCCGGTGGTGGCTTCTTTCATATCCGAATGTAACATAGCTGCGAAAACGGAACTCCGAGCTGGGAATTGCATACATTATAACAAATTGTTAAAGACAAACATCAAATATGTATTTATTTATTTAAGCATTAATACATTTTTTATTATAGGTACTTTCAAATCTGACGAGAGAACCATTAGAAAAAGTTAATGAGAAACAGCAAATACTTTTTCAGAATAATTTTTATTGTAAAATTAATAGCTCACTTTAGTTTTTAAGCATTTATACAGAACTATGTATATAGCTAATGATATAATATTTGAAAGTGTAAAGTACGAAGATCAAAGTTTTACATATTCAGTAAAACTTTTGAAACAATATAATGCGTTAATCGGTTTCTAGATGATATGCTCATATATTTAGGGGATGGACTAATTGGTTTAATACATGTTCATTGTGAAAGAAAACAAACAGAAAGATGCACATTCATGTCATATTATATTGTGGGAGGGTTACAGCTAAGAGTATAATCAAGGAGACACTTAAGAAGGAAAATTGCTCGAAAAAAAGACATGCACCCTTGTATTGCATAGTCAAGCATATATTTGGGGAGGGTTAACGTCAGCCTTCAAAAACACTTTCAAATACGTCACAACAAACTACATTCAGATTTTCTTAAACAACTCTACAAAAAAACCGTAATACCTTCTTAACTTTAAATGTCAGTTATTTTGCACTTTCTTGCTACTTATATTATATTCATTATTACTTTACTTGAATAAATATTAGCTAGGAGCCATAAGATGGTTAGGATTCGTGCCCCTAACCAGAGAGAGCCTAAGTCGAACTACTACAGTAGAAGTATTGGATATGATGACTTTAATAAATGCCTCACCTGAGAGAATAGTTTTGTGAGCCTTGAATACTTTTGTTGGAGTAGCTATGACAACATCACTGTAATCAGTGGACTCCAGTAGTTTTCTGAAATCTCGCAATGCTTTTGACTGTAACGAGTTGGGATTCATTGTCAGTTCGGCTTTGTGGAGGTTAATTATTTGCTTTTCTGCGGTCACCCAAACACGGCAATGAATATTAAAATGGTCATTACGGATGAGACCATTAACACCATCATGCAACTCTTTATTTTCCCACATAATAATCGATACAGCTGAATCCTCCTTGTATTCTTCAACTCTATCTTTCGAACCTATTTAAGTAGGGTTCAAAAAATCAAAAAAGTATTCACCCAGTAGAAATTGCAAGTCTTGTTTAATTGAGTACCTATATAGTACCTACCTCCAATAGAGATCGGTTTATCATTTTCATCCAGGATGCTAATTTCCGCGCTGACTAACAATCTGTTACCAAAATTCTTCTCGCCAAATTTGCGTAATACCAAACACGCATCCAACATCCATACACGAGACTTCCATGAAACTGGAACAGCGTCTTGCTCATGTTTGAGTAGTATGTACCTAGAAAAAGTTGGTAAAAGGGTTTTGTGTTGTAACTATGACCCCTTGATTTCATTATATATTAAATTATTTTGTGTGTATAAATACATGATTGGTAGTGTATCCATAAATTAAATATAATGGACAGAATGCAAATATGGTATAAACATTCCACCTATGAATTAGTTCAGCTCGTGTGCAAAATTCAGTGTAAGCAGTGTAACACAAATAATGTTGCATAGTTTGCTTCTAAAAGGCAAGTTAGCTCCCGATACTTAAGCTTTAGAAGTTAAAATATTGAAGCTTGCAGTTTTATATTTTATACGTGTAGTCAAAAACGTAGACAACATAATGAAAATAACATTTTTAATTCGTACACTTACCAAGAATGTTGTCCAGTTTTTCCACCTGTAAATTCAGGGGACTTCATTGTGTTTTCTTTACGTAGCAAATTTGCTAAAATACATTTGTGAATATTCCAGCGAAACGAAAACGTTTCCTTGTCAACCTAAAATACAGAAATACATGATTTCTCATGTTTGGTTAAATATAATTATAATTTACCTACAAAATATTTTATTAGTGTATTTTTACTTAATGACTGCGTATATAAAGTGTTATATAAATGTAAAAACGAGCTTGGGGTTGAGACAATTCGACCCTAACAACACCTCTAGTAGGCGTTGAGACTTGTGGGCTATGTTGCGACATGTTTATTAAGTCATTCATAAGTAGCGGATGCTACTTTATAGAAATGGTTTGTCAGTCTGTTTCTCAGACTTCATGTTTGGAGCTGGTCGGAGATAAACGTACTTTCACGTTCGTTCCGGCTTTGTGGCATAACATGACAATATAATTTCTGGAGTCGTTGTGCTGCGAGGACATCGTGTATGGCCTTGCAACACAGACTCTCGAAATTGATTCTGTGTAGAACTTATCTACACAGAAAATTATAATCTTCATACTTCTTTCAGCGATGAGAGAAATATGAAGATATGAAAATCTTAAAAGGAAATAATCGCTGATATGCAAATATCAGCGAGAAAAATATAAATAAACTCCACATTTCGTTCGTCGAGTGAGTTTTTTGGGGGCCTGGTGTGTTTACTGTGGGCTGGTTAGACCAAAAAGTGTTCTAAGATGCCCTAAAAATTGTTCCAGGATACCATAAAAAGAGTCTCAAGATACCCAATCAACAGACGCAACTTTCTTATATATGTTTTACCCTGTTTATTTTGCATTCAATGTGTTTATTCACATCAATGAGTATGAGATGGTCATAGTAACTGATGTGAGTTTACAACCCATCGAATGCAAAATAACACATGAAATACCTACCGTGTTTCCTCTAATTATAGCCCCCATTCTAATGGCAGCCTCCCTCTATTAATATAGGGAGAAAAGATAGAAAGCTAAAAACTTACCCCTTCTATTACCGAAGAGTCCACTATGCTGTAATCAAAACAGTCTGCACTGCTTGCCATCTTGAATTTTAGCGGGATAAATTATACTCACACTGTTGACTGTATGAATAAATTATAATTTTGCATTATAAATTAATAACTCACAATGGAATATAAAGTAAAGATCGAATTTACAAAGTTTGATTGAATTGTTGATATAAGAGCTTGATACAGTTTTCTTTCAAACAGTCTCTATTTTTAAGGTTATCAATCGATTGACGAAGACAACTTTTTACGTAATGTTAATGTTAAATGGTGTCAAATATCTGATACAGCGATGAAGAGCCGACATAGATCAAAAGTACGGTAGTTGATTACATATCGTTTTGTCGGCTCTTCATCTCCTTCTCTAGCCGATGTGTACACAAAAAGTTGTCTTCGTAAATCGATTGGTAACTTCCAAACTGTAAAACCTAAAGAGGTGTAATTTAGTTGATTGGAAAGATCAAAAGGATTTCCTAAAACATTGTCGCTGGGCAATGCCCATTAACTTCTTCGGTTTTCGAAATCTGGGGTGATGAAGATAAAGTGGCCGAAAGTGAACATGTGTTTTAGGCACCTTCTCATTTTATGAGCCTTCAAACAGACTTATGGAACTCAGTAATTGTCCATTGTCCCACTAAATTCAGCAATCAGCAATGTTGAATTCCAAAATAGCCGAATAGTGCCGAAAACAACCAATGTAAAATTAAAATCAGATGCACTTTCACATTTTGGAGATTGCTGTAGGTATTGGTTTGGTAGTGCCGAGATTATTAGGATATTTGGAAATTCGGCATTGCTGAAAGTTAGACGGACACTTTGCACTTTTGACTTTTGCATCTTTATATAGTTGATAAATTTTTGTCTATCTTACAACCAGCTGAGAAACCAAACTTACTAAAAGCTACAGTTATATCCCGAGGCTATTTCTTGAAGTTTGGTTTTCTCATCTGCTTACAACTTACCTGTGATTGACAATTCCTATACAACAAAAAGGCTAACAACTAAAAACTAAGAAAACCTAACTACCATTGGCCATCATCAAATGACTCTGGACACAACTAAACTGACTCACACTCTCCGATCACCGATCAAAACCTTTCCTGCCCGTCAACACAAGCAGTAACTTCTCTCGCATGCTCTGCTCAGCACTCAAATGAAGCTTCTCCTTACGCTATGTTTATACTCTTTACAGGCAGTCACTCAGTGCCCTAACTACGAGGAGGTACACGGAGGAAGTTCCACTTCCGCATGCCACCTTTCGCGGGGGTCACTTTCACATGTACACCAACTTCATGAGAAATTCTTGAACGTCTAATTCTAGTAATTTATAACCATTGAAAACATTTTACTCAATGCATTTTTAAAACGGTATGGCCTGTTCAATTTTCTCCTAGCCGGGATAGGGTTGTTATGGCCCTGCTGTCACGTCCTAATAGTTACTTTTAACGTCATCTTCATTTTCATGCCACTTATCCTTATAAATTGAGTTCACACAATCATTTTCACGTCCTCTTCATTTCCCCTTGTACGTCATTTTCTAAAATACGCAAGCGCCAACCACACGATACTCTGTTTTGCAGACAAACCGCGAGGTCTTCTCTATGACTCCTAATTATAGTGAGAGTATTCGTATAGCAACCAATACGTATCAAGTCGCCCCATTCTGGTTAAAATCTATGCTTCCTCCGCTCACGCTCATCACTTGAGAAAACTAGAAATCGGTTCTACTTTCAAAAGTTGGAGCAAAGTGATGAGAAAGTGATATTGACGTTACGCATTGAACGCCATGTCAACGTGAGGTAAAAACGAAGTGACGATTCCATGATTCACGCAGTCATCACTGTGGTCAAATAAATGCGAAACGTGAAGCTGACGTGATTTGTGCGTGAAAATTTACGTGAAAGCGAAATAGCGTAATACCACTTACTGCTGGTGCTGTCCCATTAAGAAAGCGGCGGTAACAATTAAATGCAAATGAAAATTCACTAGGTGGCTTGCATGTAGTTTAACGAGAAAAAAATACAAAGAAGGTAAATTA
>JAQFYB010006972.1:0-11433 GCA_034694085.1 Pogonognathellus longicornis
ATATAGTTGATAATGTAGTTGAATGTGATGAGACATGGTATATATGCTTACAAAACAAAATGTTCGTGCTAATAATAATACTTTTATAGACTTTCTACTTTAACTATATTGTTTATTTATTTATTATGATTATCTTAAACAGTAAAATAACGCTATATTTATTGCATTGAAGAATACGCAGAATTAATAAAAACGACAGTTCAGGAATATTAATAAAGACTTAATATATAGTTCGTTGTCTTCCAATGCAGGTCATTCACTTACACATTTTGTAGAACATGGTGACACTAAGTACATATATAACTTGACACAGTTTTTCACCATTACGGGCACAAAAGCTAATTTACCTATATACGTCTATCTATCATTATTCTAAAACATTATGAGAATGCGACCCACATATATAATTAATATTGGTGTAAGTACTAGAACTTAACATAATATTATAAAGTTACAATGGGAAGGTAATACGTAAGTATAGTATGAACTATGAACATACTAGATAGAAACACTACAAGGGTCCAATAGGACACCTGTGTAAAAGTTGAACGTCTCCTAAATTGAGACTGCTAGCAGATTTATTGGGATTAAAGTATACGTACTATGGTACTATTGAGTAAAATATCTTTTTGTGTAGGATTAGCTTGACTATTTCAAGATTGACATGTCAAGAAACGTGTCAGATTGAGGCACTCATAGGATTTTTTCAATGGTGTGAATTGTAAAATGCCACAAAGTAAAAAGGTTCATGAATTAAAGATGGAATTTACTTTCGGTAGGGAAAAGGTCAAGAATTAGGAGCTTTAACCTCATATATATTATGTAGGCAAATAGCAATCAATTAGAACTGAAGTGAAAGAAATTCCAGGTGTTTTCTCGTTTGTTCATTTTTAATCAACCTTTTTTGAACCCTTTGATCCAGTGGACAGCCACGTAATCATGGGAGTGCACTGGGTGCACCTGAACCCCCCAGAATAGATTATTAGGGTTATAAAAGTGCAAAAAATTGGATTTTTTCAGCTATACATGCGTGAATTGAGGCATTGGATATGCATTTGACCTAAATTGACTCCGTTTCCTCGCTACGCACGATCGTAAACACATTTGTACTTCATAATGAGATTTCGCCTCCCCAAAAAATTGATCTCCGTATAAAAGCTTGCAGTACACCCCACAACTTACAATCCTGGCTACGCGCTTGCCAGTGCTTGGTCACCTACCTAGTAAATGTTTCCATGCAAAAGGTAACTTAAACATAAAATAGTAGGTATGCTACTTAATGTGAAAGAAATATTTTATATGAGTTTATATTTAGACAGAAAAAGGTATTTGACATGTTGTGAGTTGCAGGGGAAATTGAAAATCAGCAGGACACCAATGGTGACAAAAATGTTGAAGCAAAAGGGAAACCTTTTTATACTTCTATTCATTGAGAGTTATTAATACAGCAGTTTTTATAGATTTTCTGGGTATTTAATAAGCTCCAAGAAAATAATTTGTAGTACTCAGTAGAAAACAGCAGCCCGGAAAGAATCAGTTATTTAGTTCTCAATAAACACTTTTGGTGTTACTTCAAAATAAATAAATATTTTCTCTGACTTGGTTTAAAATTTCATTAAAATCTTTGAAATGAATAATTTTCAAAAGTTCAGTTTTGTGCTAGGATGTTTTTTCTTGGCACAAAATAATTTCGTCAATTCGCAACAACCAGTTCCTTCACTCAGTGAACAATTGCAACGTTTGCAACAAAAACAGCAAGAACAGAAGGAAACTGAAGAAAGTTTGTCCCCCAGTAAGCAAACACAAGAAACGGTTCGAATGTCTCCATACGTTTATAGATCCCAAGCCAATCCAACAACTGGATATTATCCTGGTAATTTCTTATAAGATTATTATTTCTTTTAATTTTCTTGATTTTATTTTACATAAGGTTTAGTAAGTTGTAGCAACTTTCCGAAATTTGATAAAAAACATTTCTATATTTAATAGGATACCAAAGGGATTTATATCAAGCCGTGTCTTCACCCTCGTCTCCAGTTGCTTCACCGAAAGGGAATTTGATTCAAATGGCTACTGGAGGAGATTACTTTCTCACAGCACACATCAATCAAATCTTCTACAGCTTCGTCGGAATCTCCTGTGGCGTCGCTCTTCTCATCTTTGTCATCAAATACTTACTAAATGCGTTTGACATCAGTGGAATGTACCAGAAGTTTAAGAATGGAGGAAGTTCAGCCTCAGGAAGAGCATTGGATTTAAATCATATCACTAATATGGTTTATGGAGCTATTGACAATTACGGAAAAATGACTGATAAGGATGAGAATCAATCAAAGGACAACTAAATGCTAGGAGAATTTCTTGTATTTGGTTTCATACAAAGTGTGCTATTTAGGATAAGTTGTAATTTACGAGTATAATGTGAATAAGGCTCTCTTTCGACATGATTTTAGATTAGTAACTTAATAATGGTAGCTCACAAAATTTAGTGTAAATAATATGTTAAATACAATAACCAAATGTCTACTATCAATGGTGTCTATTAGATGTAAGCCTTAAATAATGTTGTCAAATAAACTCTTTCGCGTGCCAAAAAAAGCAGTCATTTATTATCATTTATTATCATAACAATATTTTTTAAATCACAAACATTTAAATTGTTGCCCGTATAAATTCAGACATAACATGCATACATGATTGTTTTTTCGTGTTCACTTCATTCTGCATGTTACACAAATAAAAAATATTAAGCAAAGCTACTAAGACCTCACGAGGTAGATTGTTTAAATGTACGTGTATTGGAATTGGAAGCGCTATTGCATTCTTTGAAATAGAGTACGAAATAAAATTAATTAGCTTCAAAAATAATCCACCCAAATTGTGAATTTATTCTCCATTCCGATAAAATCATTTATTCTTAAAAATGGCCAAGTAAAAAAACAAAGAGCATTTGCAGTCATAAAATTGATTGTATTTAAAACGTCACACACATATTATCACAATAATTAATAATAACAACTTTATAGTGATCTTTTACAACTTGAGCACCCACAATCTTGGGTATAAATCATTTGAATGTGTTTAATTGTTTGGTTTCCATTTCGCAATCTGAATTGAGAGAAGTTGAATACTTTGCTTTTTTGGATCAAAATAATTTTCAATACGAGTATTAAATCAATATTCAAATTTAAAATTGAGCTTATTTTAATACCATCACCATAAATGGCATCAGGTTTTATCATTTTTGCAGAAACGATAATAATTTTAATGATAAAGTAATTGATGAAAATTCTACCCCATATATGCTTTTCAAAAATGCGTTTATAATTGCATTTTTTATTTCAGCGAAATGAAATAATAAAATTGAAAAGAAATAAAAACTTGAGATAAACAAGAAAATGAAATAAATGAAATGAAGGTTTTCCGAAATGTAATGAAAAGTTGGTTAAATAAATAAAATAGTCCTCCTTTTAGTACAGCAGCAGCATAAGACATGGCAGGTTATGAGTATGAGAGGTTTTGGGCTGACATTAATGCGTTTGGTATCTAATCATTACCTAGAGGTGTAAACGAGCAGTATTTTCCCGAAAATTCCAGTTTCGAGATAGGCTCGAAATAATCGAACTTGATTTAATAGCAAAAAAATCCGACTCGGCTGCAACAGGTCTCGATAATTGCCTGCTCGGAATCGGCTCCAACTCGACATAATAGAAAAAATCCTTTCAATTGATCTTAAGCTGGACTAAAATATTTGATTCTAGTTTAATTTATCATATTTTTGCACAAAATTCATGAATAGTGTTCTCCAGCAATCCAGCTTATTCCGGCTTGGTTCGATAATTTCCGGCTGGAGCTCAGTCAGCTCGAACTCGATAACTCTACAAAATTTCCGGCTCAGCTCGTTTACACCTTTAGCATTGCTGAAGAAAGAAACGCACATTATCTGGGTTTGAGTGCATGAAAGTGTGCAGAAATGATTAGCACAGCTTTCAATACAAAAAATGACATGTGCATATAGCCAGCAGCAATTTTAGTTAAATGGATGCTTTTTATGTTTAACAGGGCTGTGCAAGTTTAATCAAAATATTTAATAATTGCTTAATTTATTCATCATCATTGAAACATTTATTTGTTATCAGCATTTAAAATCAATGTATCCAGTATTTATAGTATTTTTGTACTCAAAAGAAATTCTTTGTTCCACAGTCAATTAAGTTAATTGTTTCGCCAATTTGACATCACACACGTGTCATGTTTGTATGTATATCTATACATGCATACATTTACATGTTTGTTTGTAGTAGTAGACATATATCTAGTGTGAAGTGTGATACAGTATTTGTACTCATTCAATTGAGAACTTTTAAAACGACATTCAAATTAATTGCACTATTTTGCCTCGAGTAATACCTAAGTAGCTATTAAAATATTGGTACCATTACTGAATACATGACGTATATGCCATAATATAAGCACGAAGAGCAATTATCTCCTTCACATATACCGGAAGTATGAAATTGTGTAATTGAAAAAACAAATGTGTTGCTTATTTGTACCTCTATACCATTTCAAAACCTCTCACGTCCTATTTACAAATACAAATCCTAGTTACCAGTTACACTCTTGACTTTTTAGTTCGTTTTAGAAATTGGTATAATCGTAAGAATTATTCATTAATATATATGGTGCTGATTTATTTCGAATATTAATCCTACATTATTTAGGTTTTATTGAGTCTAATCAAAATATTTTAATAATATAATGGCAAAGATCATAATACCCCATAGATGATATTCACAATATTCAGACATGAACATTTCATAGGAATTTTAAGAATAACAAAGTATTCCAATTAAATCGTTTCGTTCATTTGATAGTGATCTCCAACAACACCCAACATCACTATAATAAGTATAAGTATGAATGTGTGCAATGAAGTCTTTTGAGGATATGTTGAATAATTCACTGTGCAAACGTTCGGTGATGCGTTCACTTGAGTTTACAATTGCGATTCGGTTTCATTACTATTAAATTAAACTTACATGACGTAGCATTTATTTTCTTCAGGAGAAACTGAGTTTAAAAAAGGTTGAATAGAAACTGCATCGTGCTAGAATTCGAACAATGAAGGAAATGCATTGTAGAAATTAGATTAGCTCACTGGAGCACATAATAATTTTTTTATTATTATTCATTATAATTATAATACTCATCTTGTATAAGAAATAAATAAGTACTGTAGATTATGTCACACAATGACAACATCGCGGAGTAAAGTGTAAGTAAATAAATAATAAAAACGCCTAACCGGAAGTCAAAAGAAAAATAACATAACATAATAATCTCAATATACAGACTTTATCTCTTTGAATTAACTACTATAACCAACCTATAACATTAAATATTATACTCAATAAACAACGATACAATACAGTGAGCCATTTTTGTCTGTGAGTGATCAGCTAAAAAACTAAAGAGTGAATACGCTTATTGCTATAAATATGTAATAATTGCACAATTGACAATGCTAGGAAATTAAAACATACTGAAATGAAATGAATATTTCAAATTATTTAATTTAATAATCATAAATATCTTTGTTCGTATTTAATTATTATATGTGCCAAGGTTTTTGCCTATTGCTTAATTTCTAATACAGAGACGAAATACTTGACAAATAAAAGTATCTAGTCTTCTTTTGTATCCTTTGGATTCCCTATAGTTTAATTAGTTTAGACTAAAATAAGAACAGTCCTATATATTCAATCTGGCATAGCCAGAATCAGATCAACCCATCGAAATTATTACTATTTACTATAAGGACTATAGCAAATGACACTTTTTATTACCTCAATGAAGTCAATTGAGACAAATTAGGAAAATGTAAATAAACTATTAAAACGTCAAATATTTCAAGTATAAAATCAAGGGGGATGTGGAGAAAAGTCACAATTATTAATAATTAAAAAGCAAATTAAATATGATAATAAAATTAATCACTGAAGTTTGCATTACAATTGAAATAAATGAATTACTACTATAAAATTACAGTTTTATTTCTAGATTTAACAAAGTTTAGCCTGACCGTCTTATACCAACTCGTTGACATAGATGTACAACATTTCCCAAGTGGAGCGCGGGCGCCATTAATTAGTAACATTATAAAACGTTTGTTAGTCTCATTGTCAGCAAAAGTTATATGAATCTGGTGTAAAACTTAAATAATAGTACATCATAATAATAGTAAGAAGAACTCACACAGACTTTTTCGAGATTTGGATTCGAGGTCATCCTGATGCAGTCGTAGATATCGAGTCATCATAATAATATTATTATACTTGTAAAACCATGCTAATTCAAGTATTAACTTATAACACTATTATTTCTCACTGACTCTGTCCGTACATGCTTAACTACCTAACTAGCCTCTTATAACCGTGGAGTACAGTAGGTATACAGGTAAGTACAACGTACAGAAATTCCTAAAGGAAGGAAACAATCTCAAGGTGAGACACGCCATAGCAAATGGAACAACAAAGACTGTAAAAAATCAGGTCAGGCTCCGATCTCGAAGCATTGGATGGATGGAATAATATGTAAACGGCTTTTATAATATTATTATTACTGTGCTGCACACTGTCCACATCTATATAGTGTAGTGTTACATTAGTCCCACATATTATTTTCAGTTAAAGCTGCAAGATATTATCACACTCACAAAAGCTTTTCTCACAAAGAGCATCTACGAACAACAAAACTGTATCAGACAAATAATAAATATTATCGTTAAGTGTAGAGCAGTCTGTTGCTCTACATGGACCTTGAACCCTTCTTAGGGTGATGTGAAGAGTTCATTCGAAAACGCTCATACAAAGTAAAATCCCAATAGTGTTAGTATTGGGTAAGTCAGAAGTTCGTGAGACGGGTCATGGAATAATTTCGTCGACTATATTTTATAGTGTCTTAACCTATACGGAACGATAATACATTTCTACCACAAAAAACATTCCAGTTTCCTTTTTTGTTACTATAAAAACAAACCATATATTGTCTAACTGTAAAACATCGTTAAAATCTCCCCATTTGTGTATCATAAAGGAATTGTAAAACAAAATGCAACCGTTGCTACTACTGCAATTACAAAGATTATACACTTAGTAAGAAATTTCATTATACTAAATTACTGCCATCATTCAAAAGTGACCTAGCCAATTTAAATGTACATATTGTGTAAGATTGTAAGAAATGAGCATCTTACAATATGTTGTACACCGATAAAAAAGTAAATCATGCCAATGAGTTTGTATCCGAAAAGTTTTTAAAGGCCGGAACACGTTCACCGCACAGGAAGCACCATAGCACTTGTTATGTGACTGAACATATAAATCTGTCTCAAAGAGAAAATCTCATGCTGTTACTTCACATACAAGAAAACAACAAACCAACTAAAAATAGTTAAATACGAGTGTCAGTGTCACAACATATCCGCTATTACGCTGTTAGTAATAAATAACAAGACAGCTTAATAGTAATGTCGATTACATTATAATCTACATTATTAACATTTTGCGCATTGTCTACATTGTAATCTAATTACTACGTGTGTGTGTTGCTGCTATTATGACGTGTTATTACATACATCGGCAAGCTACTAAGCTACTACTCAACATGTTCCGTTTTTACAGATTATAACTGACATGAGACCCTACTGACATAAATTGTTTTATAATAACATTATCAATGCAACACAATTAAATTATCATTATCGTTGTCAATACAAGGAAAAATTGTAATACTGCGTATAGATACGGGTAGCTGATTGAAGTAGCTATTTCATTTCAGGAAATAACAAGACAGTGAATCTCATTACAGCCCTGCAAATATTTTACATACTCCCGAGACTTATCTTTGTGAGCGACCATGACATTATTGCTACCTAATGGTATGCAAACTAAAAATATGGGATGTATTAGGTCCCAGAACTTTCATGATTGTGAATCGTGTCATTTTTGAGAGTGTTTTTCATGTACCTACGGCTTAATGAACTGTGTGGAGCGAATTTAGCTTCCTATTTCATTTATACACAGTGTACAATACAGAACGATACTCTATAGGTAGGTACACCTTTTAAATACACTACTAAAAATTGTGCCTTCTACTGTGTTTCTCTGAGTTGATGATTTAGTACACGCAGTATAACTAACTAAGTAGGTATGCTACTTAAATCTAGACTGCCATAAAATACTAAATGCTAATATGTTGAAATTGTAGAGGTATAGTAATACTATACTCCTGCCCTAGTACCACAATGCACACTGGAAAGAAATATTATTATCCGGTACACCAGAGAGCCGAAAGGAAGACGTTGTTCTTTAGCTGAGCTGTTGTTGTTATTGTGGAAGGAGACAAGCAAAAGTTTGGAAGAGGCAAATGAAGCTTCAGGTAACTTACATATTTATTATTATAAGTATAAACACGCATATCTACATTGAAAATTCAAATAGTGACAGCTAAACACTTGGATATCGCTGTGTAGTGTTTATGTATATAGTATGCATGGACTTAATGCTAGTAGGTATGTAGGAAGAATTTATTAGGAAGAGAGATAAGTGTCTGGGGTGTATGTTGGATGGTAATGTAAAAGTTAATGTAACAAAACCAGAGAAACATTAAAGTATGAGAAGAGTCGGCAGCAATTTGGGCCATGTGCTTGGAGCCAAGAAAGCAAAGCAGAGCTCAGGCAGCAAGAAAACAGAAGACAAAGCTTTTAAAAATCCCTGAACCTTTTTCTATTACAAACTGCATGTTTTTACTAAGTAAGAGCACACTGTTCTTGTTGTCGTCTGTCCGTCCGTGTTGTTGTGTTGGTGACTTAGTAGCTGAAAGCGATTCATATTGCGCGTGGAATTGTGTTGACATTGAGTGTTCATGTATGAATCTTTGTCTCATCTCCTCTCCGTCTTGGTGTGGGACGACGAGGAAGACGATGACGAATAGACGAATGATGTTGGTGGTGTTGGTGGTGTGGATGATGGAAAGCAGAAAGTTAGTGTCGCTATTTATCTGTAATATTATTAATATACGTGCACACTGTGTATAATGCGCCTGTAAATGTAGACGTCTATATAGTCCTATGCATTTGAAGAGTAGTATTGTATATGCTGTACTATTTAACACACTGACTTGCAATTGCAATGCCATTGAAGTGTTCTACTAGCTACTACCACAACTGCTAGTACTACTGTTAGTGCTACATAACATTAGAGGAGAGCTATAATGACTTCTGAGCATTAGAAGAGCTGTAGAGCATCACAATCACAACAGCCACGAAGTTTGTTCACATTGAATGGTTGACTTTAGAAAAGCCGTGTGACAGTTCTCGGTGATGAACAGAGAATTTCCTCTTTTGACTCATCTCTGCACCAACTTTACTCTCAGAGTGCACACAGAACCCATAGCGTCCGCAGCCACCAAATAAAAATACTTTTCCCCTCATTTTGATTACCTGGTTAATAAATCCCTGTTGCAAACTACTCACTTAACTACACAGTGTACATCAAACACTTGCATACTACAATACAGCTATATACAATTACAAAGTTCCTCTCAGAGACTGTGTATACTATACGCTTCTGTGCACAAGTGTTTAAGAGCCAGAGCGTTCAGCCAGAGGTTTCTGGTTCACTTAAGTTACAGATACTACGAATTCATTCAGTAATCACACGCTGAATGCACAGAATACTTACCAATACCAGAATACCACCTAGGTGCACTTCATCATTCATGGCAGCAGAGAGAGAGACTGTATTTCCCATCTTACTCTTATAGCAACACACTGCATTGTCAAACTTTGCTTTCTAGGACCATCCACTGCATCCACTGTGTAGGTAGTAGCCATAACACATGACATTCTAAAATTATCATTTATATGTATAGAACACAAACTCACAAATAATTCTTGTTTCTTTTTCATGTCCAACTACAGCCTGGGTACGTTTTGCTACAGTTCAGTGTCTCAGTTCTCGGTGTGTCTCCCATTACCTGTCAAATATGTGGGTTAGGTCAAATCAAACCTGAACACAGTTTTCCGAGACAATCCATTTCATGTGTTCTTGTACAGAAAATTATTTATTACATATATAGAATAATATAGTGTCACCACGTAAATTGACATAGTGTCTGATTGTAAAACTCGGTGGAATTACCCTTCAACTTTACATTCCAATACCTTCACACTACCTTACATTAATATCCTTTCAGCAGAATAACTAGTGAGTTTTTAGTCAGCTCAACAAGTATAGTTTTATTTAGTGTTACTGCTATTAGGCTGTGAGTCTTGTCAAGTGTTAATAAGTGACTGAGTTTATATTATAATAAATGCATTCGTGGGTAAATATACAATAAAATATACATAGAGTATGTATAGTGAATCAAGTGCGACATGGTCATGCCTGTGCATTTGGTATGCTTCGTGAATATTGTGAATTTGTATACAACAATGTACTACATTCCTACTGAGACGCTACATTTCATTTACTAATGAAGGAATCTGTATTACTAGTATATGTTTAGTGCGTGCCGTGGAAAACCTTAAATATTTGTAATAATAATATGTGAATGGCCATTACAACCACCAAGGAGTGCTAGCCACCGATATCTGAAAATAGGACGCACAGGAGTCCTTATTATTTATCATGAAGACACCGACAACGATTAGGACAACTGAACTGGTTTTAAAAACAGGACACAATTCACACAAAGCCGAGTTTTAAACAGGTACTTATGATAAATTACACATACTTCAATGGTTTTTCCTATAACAACTATAATATTTTAAGGTGTATCGTTATGTATATTTATATCATGCTATATGCAGTATATATTTTATTTAAAGTAAAATCCTTTAGTAATAAAATATTCCTTTTAGTTTGTACACTGGTGAGTTAGCAACTTTCTGTCACCGCTGTCCCTGTCGGTCGTTTCTCTTGCACTCACTTGACTTGCGAATTCAATAACTATAACTAACACGTTCACATGTAAATATGTGACCAGCATGTTTCCGGCTTAATTCTTTGTAAAAATGAATGTTTTAATGTTACACTTATGTGAAAAACCTTCATCTTCCTTGATACGATATGAAAACCAAAATCGCAAGCATGTAATTTACCCGCAGCTTTCGTATTTACTGTTGCATGTATTTGCATACTGATACTGCGTCACATTGCGGTTAATATGTTCTTATAGCGCCTCTAATATTTGCAGCACGAGTAATTTAATAGTTATTGAAAGTAAATAATTCCTTTTAAAAGCAACACAGTGTAGTAAATACTTGAGACTATAAGTGCAGTAATTTTGTATAAAATGAGTTCCTTCTTTTTCTTAAATAGTTAATTTAATGATAAAAATGATAAAGGAATTTATAAATACATATAT
>JAQFYB010006973.1:0-11432 GCA_034694085.1 Pogonognathellus longicornis
GCAATTTTTACATCTTTATTATGGAAATGAGATTAGGATGATTGAGAATAATGTGATAAAAACCGTCAGCTAGTAATCATGAAGCATACTTGGAGCTAAAAAAGAAAATACTTATGGATAAAAGAGTAAGTACCTATACAGAAAGAATTGAGAAGTTGACGGACAAAACTCATTGACTTTCTAGGAAACTTAGACACGACAGGAATAATTGCAAAAAAATTGAAAGGGTATATGTATGTACTATGTTGTATGTAGTAATAGTTAGCTGACGCATTGGAGTCAGATTAATATTTTAGTACAATCTCTCGCTGCATCCACAAACAATTTGCTTTGTTTCCAGCATTTTATATACATATTCAATCAACCAAGGAATCACGTACCTAGTAAAAGTTCTGGACGTAGGTAATCCTTGTGATAATAATTTGATGCAGATCCGAAAAAATAGCTGCATTTTTGTGTTAGTGATTCCGTGCACGCTATAGTTTAGGGAAACTCGGCTTGCATTGCATTCATAGTAAAAGTTTAGCAGAAACATAGTACTGCTGTTGATTGAACCTTATCTGATATACCTAGTACATATACCTACAATTTTAATACACCCTACATAAGAAAAAGTCTATCAGCCTGTGAGCCTGTCTTTACATGTATATATGTAACAAAAAGCTTCCAAAATGTTTAAATCTCATGATACAAAGTTTTATGTAGTTCTTGAGAAATATGATGAATACGTAATTCTAAAAGAACCCGTGTCTAAGTTAACAATACCACCAATACCAATAATACCTCGTGTGACGCAACCATGAAGACATTACTTAACGTTTGCATCATTCATTAATAACGTCTCTGTAATGAAATATCAAACAGAAAAGAAATTTAATATATTGCTACTTGTGACTTGCATTAATGAATTTATTTCTATCCTCAAGGTCTAGACTAGACTGAGGAGACAGTTATCTTCGGCCCACTAAGTACAACATGCAATATATATCCATAAGAAGCATTTTGTGACAGTTGTGAACTTTATCAGTGCTGAAACCTAATCGTCACGTCTACGTGTGTGATTGACGTATCTACTTTTGTCATTCAAACAGGAATGCTTAGCAAAAGACTGATATGGTGACTGCTTTTATTTTAACGATTCTTTGTCACGCAGGGTGAGAATTAGGTTTGCGAATTGTAGTAGGAGCTTAAATTGATGTATTTAGAGTGTGAGCTAGCGTGTTTACTTTGGTGAGGCAGCGAAAAGCGCTGATTTGAGATAAAACGCACTTTTGGCATTCTCACAATGTTGACGTGTTATAAAAATGTATCTTTTGTTCACTTTTGTAATATTTCGTAAAACACAGTTGATATTTTCTATGATACTTGAGTTGAAATACTTTAGGTTTCACAGAAACTGTCTTAACCTACATACTTAGAGTACACAAGTTGTGCATACACGGATGTGTAATGTATTCGTATAGGTTCATAAAATCTTGGGTAGGAAAGTATGAGCAAGGTTTCGTATCGAGTAGTAAAACCTTATTTGTATTCACTCTCAGGCTTTCACGTGAGCTGCAGCTTCTTATTGTTAGTAGTTGTGCTCCAAATATTCTGTACTTTCTCTTCCGTTCGTTCCGTTCATATCTTTCAAAATATTGTTTTCATCATTGTATGTAGTGGCAAAGACTGAGCAAAGCACCGGGTAGTGTGCAGACATTTATTTCCATGATTTATGAATCGCCGTCCTCTGCTTCTTCGGGATGTAAGGACTTCCTTCTAGGAAAGTATATATATCGACCTGCAAATGCACAGTCAACATATTTATTCTGATTTACTCACTGATAGCTACTGCTGTGTAGTTGTCTACAACTTTTCTATTATACACGTTATTTACTATAATATACCTACCTGTATACTATACTGGATATCCAAGCATCGCCGTCTTAGAGAACGCTATGAGGAAGAGTAAAGTTGGTCAATGTACAAATCCATCTAGGAATTGCAAATGACTCTTACAATCTGTTGATGAAATTACTTATAAATACGAAATATCTTTATACTAGTCTATTAGATATCACTGATTTGATTACATTTCTGAAAGTTTTAGTTGATTTTATGTCAGTTATCTGTGTGAAAAAAATGAAAAAGGCAGACTAGTGTAAAGATATTTGTATTTATAAGTAATGTCAATAGATTGTAAAGATAAAGTAGCGATACCGTTACTTAATGATAGTAAATACGTGATTGCCACAAATGGCAGTGATTTATTTTTGCAATTCTAACACAGCGACATTAAATCTAACTTCAGGCTACTGCAAATCCATGAAAGTGCTATAAATAGAATTGGGAAGTGTGTAAGCGTGTTTTTATAACGCGTTTGTTAGCCGAATTTACCTTAAGGTGACTAAATTTGAGTGCTCTCTCACATGTATCAATTCCATTACAATAACTTATGCCTAAAGGTTTTACTTTATACAGCAGATGCGTGTGTCTCCGTATATACAAAAACATTCCCAAAGGCTAAAGGTAGACAAAATGATTTGAGATATGAATGACGATTTTTGTACAGGCAAAGAAACCTTAGGGGTTCACGAATAAAACGTCTTTGTAAAATGGAAAACGCAGAAAAATGAGGGGAGTGAAGAAAAGCAGCGATAAGAGTAGAGTTGTGTGATTGTGCGTGTAGCTACAGTTTCTGAGTCGAGTCATTTTATTTGCTTAGCTTGGATACAATCTTTGAATATGGCAAGTTCCAACTCAGTTCCAAGTTATGATATAAAGAGAAAGCTTTTATTGCTGTGTATTTTATTTTTAGCATTTAATGTCACCCGTGGTATTACTGTGTGGGTGAGGAAGAACACTTTCGGTTTTACTAAACTTACGTATCAACAGAACTTACATTTTGTAAGCTTTGTACTTTGAAAGGAAACAAACTAGTCATTCATAATGCAACACGCAAAGAAATTCATACGTGCTCTGATTTTCTGGTCTCCACCCATGAGCTTAAAACAAGATTGACTATGTATAAGCAAAATTTAAGAATTCTATATGGGTGATTTTAGTAGCAACATTTAGAAAATAATGATTCATTTTCGTTCAGCATTAAGGAGGGAGCACACGTGTCCATTTGTTTGAGCTAACATACTTATAGCTAAACAAGTATTTAAAGCATGCAACACTTATTTGATGAATTTTCTATTATTATAATGTAGTATGCATTCACTGTGTGTTTATTCTAATCATTAGGTGCAAACTAGCACATTCAACTGACTGAAATCAATTTATATTTGTTTACTCATGCAGTGAATTTAGGCTAGAATTTATAAAGTGGACAATTTCTTCTGAATGCATACGTATAGGGCAAGTGTTTGAATTGAAGCTCTTCTTTATTGCAGAAATGTAAGAATAAGTAAGACCGACAAATCTTTTAACCACAAACATTGTTTTAGTAACCAATTCGGTATTTCATTAAATTATTTCATTTTTAGTGCTTGCTATCGAGCACACTATCTCACAACATTGATGCGAAACAAAGATTTCAAACCGAAACAAATACACGTAAAGGTATTTAAAGATAACATACATTTACACCTGCATCTAAACCGGGATATGGATTTAAAGATATCATACTACACATGAAACATACCATACATGAATCAATCCATATATAGGTATAAATGGAGGTCAAACATAACAAAAGCTCAAATAGACAGTGAAAGAGGCCTGTATGTAAAACTAGATGAAATTTATCTAAATTTTCTTCGAGACGTGGGGAACTATTGTGATCATGGGGAGTTATATTTTCCAGACCAAGAATTAACACCTAATATTCAATTAACCCCCCATGGGGAGCTAATATGCTCACGGGGAATTAATTCGGCGCGTACGGTACATTAATAATGGACTTACACTTATTTGTATATTAGTAATATGTTCAACATTAATTAAGTACATTTCAGTGGAATATTTGCCTAATGTAATATTCTGATGGAAATGGCAATGACATCTTAGGAAATGAAGAAATGTGTGATTCATAGCCGCCAACGATAGCAGTGCGCAGTGCTTTCCTGATTGATGTGTAAACGAACGAAAGTGATTGAGTTGAAACTTGGAACCGAAATTACGACAGACATTGGAATAATATCTACCTACGTCAGTAGCTTTGATTAGTACATTACTAGAACATAAATGAGCAAACAGTTCGCTTAAATAAATTAAGAGAAACTTATTAAGAACTTTTAATGACAGGCACCATCAACGTAGCATTTCATGTGTCAAATTCAGCTATGTAAACGAAAACTGTTTGAACAACAGTGATAAAATGAGTTTCATTGAACTTAAAAAAGGTTTCTTTATAGTTTCGACTGTGACTATGTGTAGCATGTTTCGGGTCCATAATTAAAAAAGGGAAACCAATCAACATCACGCACACAGTAGTACACACGACATTCATTTGAAAAGTTTGACTTGGCCACTTACTGAATGCCCCCAATTAAAAATCATTGTGCTCCATTCTCAGAGAGATACCTAATTTGGTTTGTAGTCTGATTGAAATATATAACATGGTAAAGAATTGATTTTGATGTCTTTATAACTTCATTACAACATTCGTAGAAACAATGCGATGATTTATAAAACATTTTATGGAACTTGAACAAACTAATATCTAACACATAATATCTATAAATATAATATCGTTTTATGCAAACTTAGAAAAATTATTCAATTCAGTTATGTAAAAGGCATTTGATTCGAAGTTATGCGTATGCAAATAAGTCTTACTGTGTTATATTGTATCTCAAGGAGTAAACAGATGATATTTTGACATTATGTACTTACCTTTTACCTATGTAGACTATATACTCGCCAGATGAATGTGAGAAAACTGAAAACAATACTAATACATGGATTAAAGTTGAAAACATTTCTAGCGATGTAAATGAGCATACTATCAAGACATCTTACTCAGTTAACAACACGCGTGAATTGCAATTTCTAGACAATTTGTTTTGCATAGCGATTTAATTCTGTACTGCTTACTATGTTAATCTTCTGACTGACAACACATTATACACGACAGTGTCTGTCGAGAGCTAGTGAGACGTAATACGAGTAGTCATAAATACAATAAAATTAATTATCTCATTGTGGTCTGTCTGGCTCTGGCTTCTTGTTCAGTTTTATGCTTTACAACCAACAGAAACACAATGAACTGAGCTATTAGAAAGCGACGATTTTGAAAACATAATCAAGTTAGCTACAACGGTGATCAGACACGTATAATGTGATTTTGTCGCATAAATATGCGAATATAATATTCTAGTATAAAGCCGACAAGCAGAGCACTGTGTTATAAATTGTGGATTTTTGACACTTACGTAAGCAGTTTTTGTCGTTGATATAAATGAAGACAGGGAAATGGACTGTTAGCGACTGCACAATTGACTATTTTTTATCAATCGTGCAGTTTGTGAAGTTGCAAACAACAAATAAATCAGAGTTTTCTTGACTTCATTGCACGTCTGAGATTTACATAGTCATTTACCGTTTGTTTCTTGCATGAATATTAGCATCACAGAATTGTGTGGATTCAGAATTGCTTGTTACACGTTGCACTATGCTTTACTGGTGGAATCGAATCGTATTTCATGTTTATTATGTAGGTTATATCTAATGTCAAGTTGACAATTGATACCCAGAGCTTAAATAAAACAGTTTGACATACAAATAATATTATTAGGTACCTACTTTATCAGCTTTAGAAATAATGTAACCTATGAATTGAAATTACATACATAATACATGTAATTGTAGAAATATACACGTAGCAGACATACAAGAAAACTTATATGTGTATTTAACATAATAGTAAGTATGCGTAAGTGCTGATGGCGTACAAAGAGAATGAGCTAGAAATAAATTGTTATCTTTAACATTAAGTATCTTATTGCAAAGTAATCATATTCTGTAAAATTCAATCCGATTTTGATTAGCAAACCGACTATCACAAGCAAGTACATAGCTAACTCACGATTAACAACCGCAGGCATTCTGCTAGTAGCATTCAAGTCATTCGTACATGAAGGAATATTGGTATTTGGTAGTTAAGTGATATACTAGTGTGGAGATTATTTTAAAAATTAATATACCATAATACATAGTACTAGTACGTAGTTTTAATTTGCCAAAGACTACAATGGCTTACTGCTACATGGAAAAACCTCGCACTTTGTTGAAAAAGCCGATCGTTCGAGAACGGTCACCCATTTCTCATGCAGAGTGTCTTTTCAGTGAGGAATCAACGAAGGTCAGATTTGAAGAGGAATTCAATAAATATGCGACTTACTACAACACTCAATTCAAAGTAGAAGAAGAAGTACAATCTTCTCAAGAATATGTCAAAGACACAATAAAGACGAAGAAAAAAGGGATGGAAGAAATTTGGATGGAAGAGTGCAGAGCAAAACTAGCAGAAGAAAGAAAAAAAGCTTATGAAGAAGCAACAACACTTGAACAAGAATCCAGAAACCAGAAAACTAAAGTGACACAGCAAACGACGGTGAAAATGTCATCCTCGGAAGAGAACTCCGAAGTGCCCTTAAGGAAGTTTAAGTATCCAACATTACCAAGAGATGAAGAGTCTCACTTTGGACCGGGGCCATCAACTTCATACGCATATTGTGTTATGAATCACGATTCCAATGAAACCCGAAAGAAGGAAACTAAAAAGAAGGTAGACGAGGAAGAAACAAATGCAAATTCAGGAAGCAACTTGAGAACAGAAACATTGACAATGCAAACATTTCTTGGAAAAACGAAACGAAGAGCTCCCCAGCCACCTGGACAGAAGACTGCTTCAACTACCAAGGTTCGTTTTTCAAGCAATAAAATGTTTTATGAATGTTATAAACAGTCTTTTATGTTCGTATTGTTTATGCAAACTGTATAAATAAGAATACTCAGTGTATGCAAGTATGCACAATTCACAGACAATTTTGCATACCATATGTACAGAAAAGTGTATTATTAATTTACAGGTACACCATGAGACGGTAACAGGTGCCAAGACTCCTGAGGTAATTACATTAACACTAAACACTACAAACAATTTTCGTTTCTTGCATTAAGAAAAGAACAGTTTATCTTGTAGTACATAATTTGTAGTGCTTTCATGTTAAGACAAACCTTAGAAAACCAATTTTATTTTTGCAAATCTAATATTGTCATATACTTTTCTAATCATGTCTTCTCAGGAGTATGTAAACAATCCACCGCCAAATGATGAGGTAATTGAGTGCGAGGAAATAAACCTTAGAAAACCAATTTCATTTTTGCAAACTTAATATTGTCATATATGTTTCTAATTGTCTTCTTAGGAACCTGTAACTGGTCCTCCGCCAACTGAGAAGGTAAATCTAGTATAAAGCATATAATTATTGATAACCATCATTATTAATTTTCAATATTGAATCCAAGTATATGTAACTAAATACATGTTTATTGTTTACATATTAAAGGATTCACCTGCAAGAGAAAGGAAGATCCACAGTGGTAAATCAAGGCTGTACATCAATCCCAACAACGAAGAAAGACTCCAGGGTCAGGCTGCATTGTGCAAGGCATTGGAAGCGAAATATAAAGCAGATGAAGAGAGACGAAACGCAAAAAAGACTAAAAAGACTCGGTGGATGAAAATGTTATTTTGCTGTGGGGAGTGTTGCTTGCAGTGCACAGAATGTGTATAAATCTTCACGGGGGTAAAGTAAGATCTGTTCTAAAGTAAACTCAATTTGCATGTTAAGTTTTCTTTAACAAATAGGATAGAATGATTCTAGTAATCAAAATATTAAGTCTTATAAATGGATTCATGCTAGTATGTATCAATATTAGGTTGAATTATAATTAAAATCCTCTTCAAAGTATTATCACTGCCTTTCTACATGGCAATCTTGTTATTTTCTATTTCTATTTTTGAAGTTGAATTGACTCAGAGATGAGAGAAAACTTGTTTTTATCCTTTTAAGATTTGTCAAACGTTACATTCTGCAATGTTTATATTTAGCAATAATAGTATTATTATGATTCAATTCTATGAAAATGATTTGAAGATATTCACTATTAAGTATGCTTAGCACTACTTACCTAGGTTTTATTTGTATATATCTGTAATTTTGTTCTTATTGTGTGTGTTATTTCATCATTTTCAATTCGATTTGTAAGTAGGGTAAAAGATTATGGGGAAATAAAATTAGTTGCTCCACAATAGCATTGTATGTGGGTTGTAATGAGATTTATTGTATTTATGTTGAAATTGTCGTTATAGCCTTATAGGTAATAAGAGTAGTTTTTCTCAGTTGTACAGAATTACACTAATGTCATCTGTACTGTCCTACCGTATGAACCTAATCTGATTACTGATTATAGTACTTAGCCCGAATGCATCGTTACATACTCATTTGTTTTTTATTATAACACTTTCAAACACAATATTCACAAAATCAAATTATTATGTATTTCCCTATTAAATCAATGCTTAGCAGAATCCCTTTTGTATTATAGTAGGTACTATAAGACTGGTGCAGCTACTCAAATTGATGTCGTAATGACATTTAATTTTACGTTAGTATTGGATCATTTCCTTCCAAGTTGTCGTCAAGCAGTCACCCATTGCACGCTATCCCATTACATCATAAAATCATTTTATGACCCTTAACTAGCAAGTAAGCACCATATAAGAGAATAGTTTATAGGCTACAGCTTGTATACAATAAAAAAATATTTCCACATATATGTCGTATGTAGACATGAAAGAAATACAGTACCTAGTACATACTGTGTCTCTGTGGCAGAAACGGTTAATCTCTAGACTCATATTATTCCATGGCTCTTTTACAAACGGAGTTCTTGGGTACGTGACGGTGTAAAAGTGTCATTTGTCCCTGGTTTATATTTCCGATTTACTAATTCCTAGTCCTTGAGTAGGACAGAGTTTTATTTTTTTATCGTTCACACCAATTCAATGCTATTTATATGTATGTATTGAGTAGTAATCTCAATACAAATTTGTGACACTTCGTAGTTTACAACGAATATACCTCTTCTTGTCTAGCTACACAATACCAATACAGGGCTGTGAAGACTTTTACTGAGTCGTTATTTATAAAGCTTTCTCATTGAACGTGTGAAAACATCCTACAGATTGTGGTTTGACATACAGAATCCTTAAAAGAGATCATGATCATAAAAAATTCATACATCATGAAAACATTATTTATTTATTTTATTTATCCTCACAAATCCTGGAAATGAAACGAAAGATACGTACCAGTAAATCCTAGTCATAGAAATTTGTTTCTGCACGAAAAGAATAAAAGAAGTAACGTATTGAGTAATACACTTCAGTTTGGTCTCTTTCGACAAGCAACATTTTCAAAGTGAATGAATTTTCAATGAATACATTCTTCTTATGGAGCCATGGACGTGATACATGTGCCATTTTCTTTGTAGATTAGAATTGTGGATATACATAGAGATACGACATATTAAATAGGAAACTTTCTTAAAGTAAATCCTAACAGAACATTTCTTTTCCCATGGATGTGCTTAATATTAGCATGGTATTTTAAAGGTTACATTTTAGTGCTAAAGCATGACATTTGCAAACCGAAATGGGGCGTGTACAGTAAAGCAATGAATTGATATGCATAAACTACGGCAAAAAATGATAAAGAAAAAGTTATCAGCAATAATAACACACACGTCTATTTTTTGTGTTGAACTGTGGCTGAGATAGTAAAAAATACATAAAATACTCACGGTGCATTAGTGTAAGTATTGAAAACGGTATCAATATACATAAATAGAAGGTGAACTGTAACTTTACTTTCTGCATGCACGGTGTGTACATTATAATCAATAGATCTAGAGGTAAATTTTTTATTAATTCTTTTGCACATAAAATATTAGCGAACGTGTCTTGCACTTGCACTGCTGCTACCATTCTGTATTGGATTTGTTCATTCTTGCGTATACTTTAATGCTGTGTATATTTAAGTCTGCTACCAATAACCGTACATTCCAAATACTGCTGTATATACATAAACACAAAAAGATGCTCGTAATTCCACACATCCCATATACCCACGAAGTCTCGTGTTTAGAAAACACGTTTTTTTTACTTGGTCGTTCTTTCTGATTTCACATAATATATTTATCCCATGGCCTTTACAGACACATGGATCTTAGTGGGTTACAATGTTTATTACCCCTACTGCTAATACTGTGATACGGATATGTGCTTTGTACCACTGCACTGCTGCTATTTTTGGATCTCACACTGCAAATCACATTACACAAACTAATACACCTGAAGTGTAATACTGTATATTCATGAATAACTCACACACAGACACACACACCGTAAAACAAGATTTATATCCGTATTCCCGTACCACCTAACACTATTAATGTTTATATCAGCGTTTACTGTAAAAGTGCATGTTTAACAATTGAATCACACAAATGAAATGGATGTACACAGATTCATTTATCTATATATAGCCTTTAGCCTGCCATACAGAAATAAATACATGTATTCGTGCACCTGCACAATTATGTTAAAGGTATTTGTATCAGGAGTACAAAGAATAGAGTGGTACAAAAGGAGCAGTATCTATATGTTATACAGTACAGTTGTTTAATGTGTCGAAAACTTGATCGTTGATTAGTATTGAACGGCCCTGCCTGTTCCGTTCCAACACACTGAGTTCACGTTACAATCTTTTATGCCCCCTAAATTGTTAGCATGGCATGAGCATCCAAGAAAAGTTGTTCCGACCCACAGTGGAATTTATGACATGATGTCTTGTGGTAGTATAGTGAAAACAGGGACGATCAATGAATTGTATTTTAAGTGTATGGTATTTATATGTGATTAGTGGGTGTCTTATTGTCTTGAAATAATACAGTTGAGTCCGAGTAAAAGTTTATTATACGCGATATTATTAAATTGCATCCAAAAACCAAAGTTGTGGTTGGGGAAGTGCTAGTAAATTCATACTGGAAATGTAGTTTTTGTGTGAATGCGAATGACGAGACAAGAAATGCTTGTTGAGTCGTTAACAAAAGTCTCGCTCTAAATATTTTAGAGCTCAGCTCATGCTGCTACTATTACTGTCAATGTACCTACATAGCTACACTAAAATTAACGAACCTTCACAGAATCCAATAACTCAGCTTCCTTGTGAAAACGATTTGATTTCCTTTATAAAAATGCTCATACGTACCTATTAACTTATTATACATCACAGCGTATTTCTTTTTAATGTTTTTCATTTTCAGTAAAATCATAATTTCCATCTGTCTGGTATGTACATACTAGTCGAAGTGCCCGTCAATAAATTGACGGGATTCTAGAAAGGCTTAATTCATAAAAAGCAAATAATAAACAT
>JAQFYB010006974.1:0-11428 GCA_034694085.1 Pogonognathellus longicornis
TACATTATTTTGCTAACGTAATCAATTTGGATAAGTTTAATTTAGAAACAATTGTTGTTAATATCCTATTACCTCATCATCTTGTTCATATAGAATGCGGACGTTCTCTCAACATCCAAGTCAATAAATGATAAATGCGGGATTCTCACCCCAAAAATCGAAAAAAGTGCAATTTTGCGGGGTTTTGATAAAAGAGCCATGGTGCCCTCCGGAATTAAGATCCCCGGACCCCCGCAATTTTTCCAGCCCCGATATACCTTATCATTCATTAAAATCACAATTTTTTAAAAACAAGGAAAGGTTAAAATGAAAATTTTGTTCAGGGTGGCAATTATTAAAAGATTATACATCAAAATGTGGACACCCACTACATAGGGTATAATCGAAATTTAAATAATTTTTCTATTAGTTTAGTTTTACGTCAAATAAACTAAACTAATAGATATATTATCATGTTCACTATATGTTTATAAAACCTTTGCAATTTTTTTTTTGTTTTTGAAGATTTTTATTTTTGAGTAAGTCAAAATTTAAAAAATTCGCCAAAATTAGCCAAAAAAGTTTATTTCTTTGCTCAGAACTTTTTTTAAATATACTCAATTTGATTGGTCCAGTTGTTTAGTTTTGATGACACAAAGCATCTTTTACATCGAAAAATTCTATAAATGTCGATTACACATCATTTAGTGAGTGAGCACGTTTTTGATATATTTAAAACCAACATAGTTCAATTGCACTATCACTATGAACAATAATTTTCATTCTATACTTTCCCGGTTTTTCAAAAATGTGATTTTATTAAATCAGCTGTGAGTTGTAAGGTAGAGCCGGTATATGCTCATTACAGGGTAAACCGGTGCATCCTAGTAAAGTAGCAGCCCCAAAATAAGACATATAAAGGAACGTTGATTGTAGTTTTATTTTTTAACAATAACTATATAGATGAAATACAAATACTTTGGTAAATCTTATGTGAAATGAATTCTTTAGAACACAACGTAATTGAAAATGCAATTGAAATTGGCTAGTTTGTTTCGTAAAAAATATGTTTTCCTTCTGATAGGTAAATAATTAAAAGTACCTAATACTACGCATAATATGGTATAAATTTGTTTATGGGAATCTACTCGTTTTAATATTGTAGACCTTATCAGAATTTTTTCAATCTTGGAATAATATATATTTACTCGTACTCCATTAATGTTCAAAGGTTGTTGTTAATATTACTAGAGAGCGGAAAGCCAGGCAAAAGAATGTCCATTCCAATGGGCCCTATGACATGCACACAGAGTATTTGGACGATTCAGGCCATAAGAAACTCTTATCAGATTCTTATTTTGATTTTTTTCTCTATTTTTGGTTTAAGGGCATGTTCTGGCCGATTTTGGGTTTAAGTGCATGTTCTGGCCGATTTTGGGTTTAAGTGCATGTTCTAGCCGATTTTGGGTTTAACCCTATCCGCACTGACAGTGTACCGTA
The DNA here is from genome assembly GCA_034694085.1 of Pogonognathellus longicornis. Classification (NCBI taxonomy): domain Eukaryota; kingdom Metazoa; phylum Arthropoda; class Collembola; order Entomobryomorpha; family Tomoceridae; genus Pogonognathellus; species Pogonognathellus longicornis. The sequence goes on from JAQFYB010006974.1 coordinate 1,480, forward strand.
CGGTACATCATGTAATATATAAATGGGAATTCCAACTAAACTACTAATTATTGATCAATGAAACTTTATGACTTTTCAAATTAGATATACTACTTTGCAAATATAATTTGTTAGTAGTTAGTGAAAAAGGTCTCATACCAATACAAAAAGCTGTCGTTCTCTTGTGCAGAAAAGTTGAAATACTGTATTCGCTGGGGTATCCTTAATGCTGCCCACCACCAGATACTTATGTTGTATGTGAATCACAGGAAATTTCATGAGGACTGTTTTTCTATATAGAGACGCCGTGTCCCGATCAAACTTTTGACAATTTTCAAAATTGCAGGTTACACGTTCACTTTACTGTATAACTGATTAGATTTTTGGATTCCCTACACACTTAGCTACAAATAGACACAAAATTTGAACAACCAGCATCAATTTTTATCGAACTATTAAGCTAAGCAAAGGACCGAATTTACGGACACGTCCGTCACACACAGATTCTACTCACCAACTTGTTTACAGTAGTTAACAACCGTAGCATTTGTTATAATAATATGAATGTGTAGTAGCAATAACTTTTTCAAAAGTGAGAACGGTTTATGCTTAGGCTGAGACAGTATCAACAAACTGATGTCCTTGATCGCGTGGGTTCTAATATTTATATAACATTACACACTCCGATGGGATTTTCCACGGCGACTATTAACTATTAGTTCAAAATGAAAATGCTGAAAAAAATCAAACTCGTTAATAAATGTTCCGAAGGATGATTCAAAACCAGAACGTTGTGTATTACTGTCACAAGTACTGGCAGTACAAAAAAATTAGTTTTTTTGGACATGAGTGTTGCCTTAGGAGCGGCCAACATTCCATGAAAGACGTTGGAGAACGCTGCCTTTAAATAGTTTCTGTGAAAATACTTTTATAGTTAAATAATTTATAGTAAATAGTAAATATTCATTTAATGGAAATTAAATTATTGAAACGTTATCCTGAATCTTTTTTGCAAATATTAAAGCCCATTATCGTTTTTTCTCAAAAGTTTTTACGGCATGTTTAAGTCCATGTTTTGCAATTTTTAGAGCATGTTTTATAATTTTTAGAGCAGTTTTGCATGCCTAAATAGCGTTTTATTTTGCATGCCTTTCTGCTCTCTAGTCATCTGCTTTCATCATTATTATTCTTAATCTGAATGGCACCACTACTTAATCATCTAAATTGTACCTACTGCTTATGTAAATCCACAGTATCTAATACAGGTTGTAAAAACTAATACTACGTTCTATAGCTGTAATCTTATACCTATTATTTCAATAGTTCACATAATACATAGCGTCATTATCAAAATTGCTTCCAACTAGTTGGTTGTTTTTTTGCTGCAAAAAATTCAACCTTCTTCGGACATGTACAACATAGATTGCACAGAGTTTACAGCCCTAATTATAAATCATATACCTACTTATTAGCTATCTACATGTAATTAGAAAACTGTATTTTCTCACAGCATCGATGGTAGATGAAATAGTAGCATTTGTATATCTCAATTATACATGGTAAAAGGTGCATAAAAATTTATAAGACTTAATCAGGCACTAAAACTATTTATACAATAAATGTTTCTTTGTGAAATTGACTACGACAGGTTTCAGCTTATCAGTTTACTTCTCAGTTTACTTTTAGTACCCATGTTCGATGTACTTGTTAATCAGTAGAATATAATTAATAATAATATTTTACGTAGCTTGTTAAAATAACATATTATATTGTTTGATCTTATTTCTACTTGTTCTATACATTTCTACACATCCATATTTCACTAGAAAAAACGCCAGTTCTTCGAACGCAACGCGTTAAAGCTAATAGTTGATCCTAGAGGGGTGTCACTCCAGAAAGCGGCAGAATTCATTTAACCAACTTGTTTTGATTTACAAAATATTAATTGTAGTTAAAAAAAATTAATTTGTTTTGTAGGGCTGAACATTAATTGTTTGCAAAGTTTAAAGTACATTTATGCTTCATTTGAATTCAAAAAATTTCATTAGATTTCGAAAAAGTTCACTTGAATTCGAAAAGGTTTATTTGAAGTCGAAAAAAAATCATCTGAAATCGAAAATGTTCATTGAATTCGAAAAAGTTCATTTGAATTCGAAAAAGTTCAGATGAAAAAAAATCAAATCAAAATTAAAAAATATCAAAAAAAATCAAATCAAAATTAAAAAATATCAAAAAAAAATCAAATCAAAATTAAAAAATATCAAAAAAAATCAAATCAAAATTAAAAATATCAAAAAAAATCAAATCAAAATTAAAAAATATCAAAAAAAATCCAATCAAAATTAAAAATATCAAAAAGAAATCAAATCAAAATTAAAAAATATCAAAAAAAAATCAAATCAAAATTAAAAAATATCAAAAAAAAAATCAAATCAAAATTAAAAAATATCAAAAAAAAATCAAATCAAAATTAAAAAATATCAAAAAAAAATCAAAATTAAAAAATAACAAAAAAAAAATCAAATCCAAATTCAAAAATAAAAATCTAAATTCAAACATTCAAAAAAATCTAAATTCAAAAATACAAAAAAAAAATTAAATTAAAAAATCCAAAAACATATAAATTCAAAAATCCAAAAAAATCTAAATTAAAAAATCCAAAAACACCTAAATTAAAAAATCCAAAAAAATCTAAATTAAAAAATACAAGACATCCTCATATAGTAGCTCGCTACTGAACAAATGTTCCAGCCGGTTTTAAATTGTTTGGTTTCAACATACGCAAATATGAAGAATTATTGCCGTGTGAACTGACACTTTTTTATAGGCTCTCTAGATTTCACTTACAACTGCTCTAGATATCATAATAGGCGGATTATTATCAACCGACATTGGTTGTTATTGTATTGAAATAATAAAGCTATCCTCAGATTATGATATGTCGACAATAGCTTACACAGAGGAATTAAAAAAATTATCTCTAAAATATAATTCCAAGCTACTTTAGCAATTTTCTGTATAAATTAACTTGAAAACCAGAAAACTAGAAGTAATAAATAAATGTGGCTCTCTAATTGATTTCACAGTCTTTATATTGAAGCTAATCCCTCAACACTTCTTTGAGAGAACGTAAATCAATATACAAATTTGATTCATCAACTGCATTGAAGAGGAAAATGTCAAGTTAGTCATTTTAATTTTAAAAACACTTCTCATATTTCTTTCTCAACATTTTATTGACGAAAAGGAAACTATTTTTTAGGAATGTAATCTATGCATTTTTGAATTGTAATATTTTTGCATATTATATTGACTTTTCCATATTTTCTATACACCCCTCAAACACAAATTATTTTTCTAAGTTTAAACAATAAATAATATTTAACGTTCACTGGCCTGGGGCAAATCGTTACATATCGGTTCCGTGTAAACTTAATGGTAAGAAAGACCAAAGTATTGAATCAATTGTCACCAAAAATTTGATACATTGCAGACAGGCTGACTGGTACAACATCCCTGAAACCCAAAATAAGTGAATGGACACATTTTAAGTTGAAGGACAAGCTAAGTTAATCTAGACAAGCCTCTAAAACTTGGAATATATTCCAAGCAGTTATTTTTGGCTCCAGGGATGTCCTCACAGCCACCCTGGCTGACTTCTATCACGTTTTAGTTACAATCGATTCAATATTTTGGCCTTTCATTCCTACTAAGTTTAAACGGGGTCGGTATGGACCGATTTTACACCATACCGTCCAGACTTAATTTCATAATGCATCATTAATTATTTGTAAATTAAGTAAATTAATCTGTTTTATTTATTAGGTCTAAAATGTGCGTGGGTAACGGTAGTTTGGGACGAGGAAAGTTGTTTGCAAGCTTTGGTTTTGGCTAAGTCATTGCGACGAGTTGTAACATTAGCAGAGATTGTAGTGCTCGTTCACCAGAATGTTTCTCTACCACTAAGGTAAAAGAAAAAATAGGCTGTATAAATCAGTTAACAAATCTAAATTTTTATTGAATCGAGAATAATATAGCAAGAAAAAAAAGGTTAACCAGCGACATACCGACTGGACCACATTTGTGGTTTTTCAACTTTGACTAAAATTTTTTCATGATTCTCTGTGGTCTAACTACCTGGGATCTTTTGTATTTGTCACAAAATGATTGGTTTACATGCTAATGTTTGTGTGAAGTACCTACAGATACGTCAAAATCTGATTTTTTAAAAATTAAAAATGTTTTTTGGCCAATGTATTAGCACCTATACCACAAATGTGGTCCTTATCCAGGGTTTCGTAGTATACGAACCACATTTATGGTCCTTCAGTGTAAATTGTGGCTCTGGGTTATTTAGTGTATCACATTTGTGGTACTTAAGTGTAACTTACATGTTTCGTGCTATAACGATTATAAAAGGCTATCAATTAATCCATTTTCTAATTTATTGTAAATTAAATTTATTTGAAATAATTTTTGCCGATTTCGAAACCCTAGGACCACAAATGTGGTGTGGGAAATTTACATGGGACCACAAATGTGGTTCTTGGGTATACAATGTGGATTTTTGTAGTGGGTATGTCGCAGGTTAAAATGATTCTTAGCATAGGCTGTCCAGCCGTGATAAACTATGTAAAATTTTAAAATTGATGAGGTCCTGCTAAAATTGTAGGTATTAAAAAAGTAATACAAAATTTAGATAGAACTAATAACAAATTGGTTGTTATTTGCAAGTAAACACCATTGTTACTTTAGTATAAAATCTTTGAATTCTTTGAAATGTTTTAATTGTTTGTATGTAAATCACCTTTGCAATTAACTGTTTTACTAAAATTTTAGCAATCAACTTATTGTATAACTTATTTTACTGAGTATGCTAAACACAACCAAATGAAATAGTCATTCAATTTTAGTGTTTGTATAATTGATTTTAACAATACTAATATTTTACCAAGACCTACCTTTTCGACAGAATTTCTACAATTTTTTTGAGTTTTTTTGTAAAAGAAAAATTATATTATACATTTCAATTTTCAAAATCAAAATACAATCAAATAGTAATTTTTCTAATGTTGCTTTGTAATCTACAGATTAACAAACTAACTTCTTAACTCTTGAGTGACAACACTCAAGCTTACATTGATTTTATCAACAAAACACAAACATAATATATGCTACTAAATGAAAAATCCATGACTTTTGCTGTTTTGCTACTAGTGCGGTCAGGGGCGTATCCAGGTCAGACATTTGGGGGGGGCTTGAACAAACCTATTTTATATACGTCATTTTTCGCGCGCGAAAAAATTTTGCTAGGATTTGTACAAACTTATGTCAAAATCAATGAAAATTGAAACAAAAACGCGCGTAGCGCGAAAATTTTTTCAAATTTTGGCGAAATTTGGGCAGTTTTAGCGAAATTGGTGCAGTTTTTGTCCAAATATGCGCAAATTTAAGTCAAAGGCAATGGAAATTACATAAAATCGCGCGAAATGCGAAGAAAATTAGCACATTTTGCCAAAAAGTACGCGAATTTTGGTAAATATCAATGTAGATTGCAACAATATCGCGCATAGCGCGAAATTTTTCGAGATTTTTTGCATTTTTACGGCAAAAATAACCTCTTTTTTGGTATTTTGGGAGAAACCTGTTTTTTTCTAGAGTAAAGTCCAAATATTTGGGGGGGGGGCTTCAGCCCCCTTCCCTAAATACGCCACTGAGTGCGGCTGCTGTGTATTTGATAGAAAAAGAAATTGATAGGTCTTGTGAACAATACTATAATCAGAGTTCGATATTTCCCAGGAAAAAATCATTTTTATTGGACAGTTGGGAAAAATGGGAAAAAGGGAATAACGGGAAAAAATGGGAAAAAATCCTTCTAAGGCGTCAAATTTTAAATATTGTGTCTTGTGCATAGTGTATTAGTGAATTTAAAGTAAATACTGTCAAGATTTTAAATGTAAAACACTCTGTCATCAATATCAAATTTTGCTGACGAATACATGACATGTAATGGTAAAGATGTTAATATTAAAATGAAGATATTATTTTATTACAGTAACAGCAACAAGTAATCTGTTTTATTCGCACGCAATGTATTAACATTGCTGATGTACACCACACATTTAAATTTGGTGGCATCACGAGTCTCCTTGAGAGGTTCACATAGCCCCAATGTACGTATTTCCCCCCCCCATTTTCCCCATGTTTCCCACTGGGAAGCAATATCTTTGTTTTCCATTTTCCCCGTTTTTCACATGTCAATTTTTTCCACTTCCCAGTGGGAAGGAGAACACTAACTATATTGATATTATATAATTACATTTATGCTTGTATTTTATAGGAATTCTTTGTGGCATGTCTTTGATGTCATCTTGAGTTTTACCAATGTTTACAATGACCAAAAACTTAGCAACTTGTCTGCTTTGAATGAGGGAAAGTTTTACTCCTGGAGTCTAACTATGTACCAAAAATGTATTGTACTTGATGCTTCAATTTTGGCAAGTACAATATAATTTATTAAAAAAAAGTACAAATTATCAAAACGTTTATTTGTAAAATCAATGAAGAATTGGAACTGGGGAAAATATAATTGTATTTTAACAGTAGGTATCATGTGATTGAGAGTCTATGTCTTCAGTGGATTGTGATTGAAACATTTTATTATAGACCTTAATCATTAATGATAACTTTTTATGTCATGATGAGATATGACAGTGATTCTCATTGGTAAACAAAACAATTTTCCCCCCGCTAAGTTCCCATACGAGTAAAGGGCAGATTTGACTTCATTTTCGACCATCTCATATTGATCTTCCAATGTAAATGAGGAATCAATTAATACTACTAAATTCTGAAAACAAAATACTCTATCTATACTCTTTCCGTCAATTATTAACTTATTGTATACATTATGCTTAACCTCATAGTCTTTATTCTTATGAAATATAATATATTTCGTTTTGTCTGAACTAATGATGACACAAAACCTTAATTCGGCTTTACAGATGTTTTAAGCAAATGACTATAGAAAAGTTGGATAAATATGTAAGTAAATGAACAAAATGTGAAATTACAATGACCTGTTAGGTAGTGTCAACTACTTTGGGGGTAAAAAATGATTCAAATTCGACGAGACTATTTTAAAAGTCTAATAGTTAGCTAAAAAAAGCATGTTTTTTTCGAATAAAAATGTGTGCATCTGAAAGACCTTGTTTTTGAAGCTACATTGTAATTTTTTCTAGATCGAATTGTCAACAGGTTGGGGCAGCGGGCCCTTGACATTCCAAAATTTTGCAAGAGTGTATCTCCGCCAATTTTTATTTAAATGGACTGAAATCTTAATAGGAAGTAGGCAATATTATTCCTCACCGTGAAAAAATACAAAACTTTCAAATAGTTCGCGCTAATTTTTTTCAAATTTTTTGATTTTTTACTATGTAGGCAAATTTTCTACGCCAGTTTACTTAATTGACTGCTTAATATCATTTATCATTTAGATCAATATAATGTCGGAATAATCAATAAACTGCAACAAATCCGGTTCGAAAGGACCAAAAGTAATGTTATCTCTATTTAACCTTAATTGACAACGTCGAATTGTTCGACGATGTTCGCAAGGATGAAAGAGCAAGCAAAGAGTACTAAACAAACTAACACATCACGTTGCTCCACCACCACCTTGTTGACGGTATCAAAACGAATTGCATACCTACTAGAGACGTCGAAATCCTCTGTATTTTGAAACAAAATCGAAACCAAAACCAAAAAATTTAAAACCGAACCGAAACCAAAATCATATACAAATTTGAAACCGAAAAAGGAAACGATATATAAATTTTCGATTTTAGCTCACTTTTTCATTATTAATAAAGTTTACGCAATAGCAATTGGATATTTACGCCAATGCCGTATTCTGTTTACAAAAACAAGGTATCACTTGTAATAAAAAGGCAGTTGCAATAGCTATACAAAGGGTTTGTAGACGAATTAGCCTTAATTTTTGGAACCGAACCAGTAGAAACCGAAAACGAACCGAAACCGAATTTACACAAAAAATCAGGAACCGAAACCGAAAAAAACCATTCAGTTTCGGTTTCGGTTCGACGTCTCTAATACCTACCTATATCTTTTTAATAGTGTTAATACATTCTGAGAAATAGTGTTTTTTCAGGCAGAGAGGTATATGAACAATGGACCCTTTCTAAGATTGTTTTCACATCACATGGCCAACTTTAAGGGTAACATATAGCTGAATCACAGGCTCTTCAGGGTGGATAGTCCGAAGTTTAGCATCAGGTTAGGTATATCTTACATAGAGGTAAATTTTAATGTCATTTTTCTTTTTTAAGTTCAATGTTTTCGGATTGTCGTTTGGTTCACATTCAGGCCAAAGCAAGCAAACCTGAATATTACATTGATTCCCAGTCACATTGGTATCCCAGGTAATGAACTAGCAGATAAATTGGCAAGGCTGCAGCTGAACAAAACGTCTGTGGTCCTAAACCAATTTTACCCATTACGAAGCAAGCAATCCGGTCCTCAGTAAAGGAGTGGAAAGTTAAATGGGACAACACACACTGGAAAGCAGAACTGACTGCAGGAACTCAAAAGTGTATTCCCTACTGCTTACAGGTCCGATGGGTTGATTAGTAATATGAGGTATGCAATTCGTAATTTGATCCGGTAGACAAAGGGTTAATTGATCAACGTGGTGCGTTAGTTTAGCAACGTTTTGAACTCATCGGGTTGTTTTGCTTGCTCTTTCACCATTGTGTACATTTTTTGGTTCATAGCTACACAAAAATAAAAGCCGTTAACGTAAGAATTAATTCCTAATAATTTGTCGGATACAATATATAGGTGTTAAAAAACTGTGACGAATTGTTTGGAGTGACGGAAGATTTTTCTGCATTTTTAAGTGACTCTGATGGCGCCAACAATGAAAACTTTGATGACACTCTATTTGTCATAACGCCATCATATCCAACATATACTAAGATGACATCTCATGTATCCAGTTTATCACAAGGTGAAATTTACTAATAATACTAATAAATAATAAAATAGTACGTACATCCAGTTTTTAAGTAACACTAACTTTTGAAAATCTATATCTCCCGTACCAAACTGAATTATAAGTTCAGATGAATATCAATCAAAAGATAAGCTTTAAAAAATCATTTTTGTATATTGGTTATCCAACATCTGTAATAATGTATTGTGGTCGGAACTCGGCGTCATTAAAAATGATCACTTCCATGCTAAAATGTACTTCCCAATAATAATTTTAGATCATACACCAGACTGAATTATGAATTGCGATAACTATATATCAAAAGGGAGACTTCTGCGGTTATTTGTGATGTGAGATGTCAGTAGGCAACATGTCACCAACCCATTTTTATTGGGCTATTATTTCACAAAGATTTTTCCAAAGATAGGCAACTCACGGCTATTAATACATATTTATTGCAAGTCATAATTCTGATTGGTTCATGACCTACTTCAACAAATATTTACACGGTGGAAGACCTATTTTTATGAAGCCTTATTCCGAACGCATTACAACACTGGGTAGAAAACCCAAAATATTTCACAGATATAAATTAAATTTTATATACCTAATATCTGGAGACTACAAGGTTGTAATATGATGTTTTGATCCAAACTTTTTCATTCTGACTTATTGCCAGATAAAAGTCAAGCATACCTAATGGCTTTTAGTCGCTAACTAAAGCAAAATTTGAAAACATTATAGACGCCGAAAGTGCTTACTTTATAATTAGAAACAATCTCTATATTATTTTTTTCATAAATTATCATATTTAGGAATACCCCAACAGGGGGTTTAGTAATTTCAAAGAATGACCTTGGTTGTCCCACCTCCAGAACCGAAACAAACTTAACATAAGGACGAGTTGGGTATTATCTACATGATATTTAAATAAAAACCTGGTATCTAGAGGTGGCA
>JAQFYB010006975.1:0-11427 GCA_034694085.1 Pogonognathellus longicornis
GGGAGGTCTTTAATTGCAAATGCTTGGAACTTGGTCTTATTCACATTAAATTCTAACGAATGCAAAACAGCAAAGTTATGAATGAATGTTATGAATTTCTAGGTGGTGAAACAATGTTGCGCGACTGATGGTGTTGAGCCCCAATATATTAAAGATGAAATATTGCCACATTTTTTCAAACATTTTTGGAATCACAGAATGGCTCTTGACAAAAGAAACTATCGTCAATTGGTTGACACGACTGTAGAAATAGCGAATAAAGTCGGAGCCTCAGAAATAATTAATAGAATTGTGGACGATTTGAAAGATGAAAACGAGACGTACAGAAAAATGGTAGTTGAGACTATTGAGAAAATTATGGCAAATCTTGGAGCTGCTGATATAGACTCTAGATTGGAAGAACAGTTAATTGATGGTATCCTTTATGCTTTCCAAGAGCAAACGACTGAGGTATGATATAATGCTATTATTTTTATTATCATTAAAATCGCTTTTAAGCAATGTGGTACACGTTTTTTATAATCAAAATCGACTTTTTACTTTCAGGATGTCGTTCTTTTGAATGGATTTGGTACAATCGTAAACCAGCTCGGAAAGAGAGTGAAACCGTACTTGCCGCAAATCTGTGGTACCATTTTGTGGCGACTTAATAACAAAGCTGCTAAAGTAAGACAACAAGCTGCTGATTTAATTTCCAAAATCGCAGCGGTCATGAAAACTTGCCAAGAAGAAAAACTGATGGGACATTTAGGAGTTGTTCTATACGAATACTTGGGAGAAGAATACCCGGAGGTTCTCGGAAGTATTTTAGGAGCCTTGAAAGCCATTGTCAATGTCATCGGAATGACAAAAATGACCCCTCCAATTAAAGATCTGCTTCCTCGACTTACTCCAATTCTAAAAAATCGTCACGAAAAGGTGCAAGAAAACTGCATTGACTTAGTTGGAAGAATTGCAGATCGTGGTCCTGAGTACGTGTCTGCAAGAGAATGGATGAGAATATGTTTTGAACTTTTGGAACTGTTAAAAGCTCATAAGAAAGCTATTCGTCGAGCAACTGTCAATACCTTCGGTTACATTGCTAAAGCTATTGGGTAAGTTCCTTTCTTTGAATTTAATATTGGTTAGTGTTAGTCATAATCTGCTATGGTAAATTATGACGGTTTTATAATCTTGAATTGTTCATTTTAGGCCTCATGATGTGTTGGCAACCTTACTAAACAATTTGAAGGTGCAGGAAAGACAAAACCGAGTTTGCACAACAGTAGCTATTGCCATTGTCGCTGAAACGTGCTCTCCGTTTACAGTCCTTCCAGCTCTTATGAACGAGTACCGTGTTCCTGAACTGAACGTGCAAAATGGAGTTCTCAAATCACTCTCCTTTTTGTTTGAATACATAGGAGAAATGGGAAAAGATTACATATACGCTGTAACTCCGTTATTAGAAGACGCATTAATGGACAGGTACCAAAACCATTTGTTTGAGAATCGTGTGCTTTATTATTATGTGCGTTATTAAAACCATGTATTACCTAAAATGTTTTATCTGTATACATTGTTATTAATATTGTCTATAATTTATTTAGAGACTTGGTCCATCGACAAACGGCCTGTGCTGCTATTAAACACATGGCATTAGGTGTATACGGATTTGGTTGCGAAGATGCCCTTGTGCATCTGTTGAACTACGTTTGGCCTAACATTTTCGAAACGTCACCTCATTTGGTCCAAGCATTTATGGATGCTGTTGAAGGAATGAGAGTGTCTCTTGGCTCAGTTAAAATTCTTCAGTATACTTTGCAGGTTTGTAGAAATAAATCACAATACATTTTTTTGTATACGTTTCATCTCCGGATGTAGCTTGAAATTGGAATTAGTCTCACGTTTTTTGTCGTTGCTATTTCAGGGTCTTTTTCATCCTGCGAGAAAAGTGAGAGATGTGTATTGGAAAATTTACAATTCATTGTACATTGGAGGACAAGATGCTCTTGTCGCTGGATATCCGCGAGTACCTAATGACCCGAAGAATCAATTTGTGCGTTATGAATTGGACTACGTCCTTTAGCATCTAGTCGCATATATGGAAGAGCATCGTCTAATTAATAATTTAATACATATTCAATTCTATGCTACATTTTCGTTACTCTACATTGTATACATGCTAGAAAATACGTATAACTTCATTACTTGTATTGTATGATATGATTTTTGGATTTTTGGAGTAGTACTGTACCGTTAAAACTCTTCTGTACAACAATACTATGATTATTGTTCTTATTTCAATACTTGCAACTTATAGTGAAAGATTTACGGTTTCTGTACAAAAATAAATAAATGATTGTATTGAGTTTAATTGACAAATAGAAATCCGAGCTTACCGACATTTATTCGTTTATACATTACAGACAAGTATTGTACTTTCAGATCTTGATTGTTGGATGTATTATTGCACATTATATTCATAATATTTATTATTATGATGTCATCGACAGAAAGTTTATTTTACATAGTTAAGAGTGTCTACCAATACGCCCTGAATGGTACCAGACCAGTATTGTATTGTAATATTATTGCTGTCTCTTGTACATTTATCAAAGTGTACTGCAAATGATTTGTGAGTTTTTTTGTTACAATTGTTTCATTCTTACATGAATTAAGTATGGATATCAAGTATTATTATTAAAGTTGTATGAGGGCAAGATATTGGCTAATGTTGCTAAATGGAACATTTGGAGCCTTTGAAATTAGATATAATACTGGTTTGCACGACATTTGTGCCTAGGAAGAAATCTACTGCTACAATATTGGCTTTAGTATACCAAGATTTGTCCTGAAACCAATAAGTCAACGGAATATTGACGGTTTGAGCCATGTTTCTTAAGCCCTGAGTAGGTCGCAGAACAATGTCTAAAGGTTTCGGGGTGAATTCTGCCATGGCCGCCCACAATTGACCTCTTCCTCCTCTCTTCGTTATAGAATCTTTCAAAAACGATTTCAGTTCGGGTAGATTTCTTTTGTCCCCCCATTCCTGTAGATTCGCGTATCAATATCAAAGACGAGGAATTAGAATTTGACGGTTCATCACGAGCACAATAAAACAAGCTTTGCACAATTCGCAAAAGCTCATGCATGTTTCATTAGAGGTGTACACGAGAAATAAATACCTGTGGAAGCGGTGGCCATAAGAAAGGATATTGTAGGGCAACTTTTGGTTCAGCATAAGATATAATTATGGATTTATTTGCAGACCACACTTCATTAGGTGTTGCATTAGGCCACAAAGTGCTCAGAGCTAAAAATTGACCTAGCTCTGTATGCAGGTAATCTGTAACGATAATCAAAAACAAACATTGCAAGTCTTACGTATGTAAATAGCACTGCCTAGTTTTGATTTTAGATTTGGATATGTGATACATGGTGATACTATTTATGACAGTGTTGATGTATTTTTGGTTGATGCATTGTTGAATTATTATTAACTACACTTTTCATACATACCTGTTAACTGAGCATGTCTTTCATCAGCCGCTGTGCCAGAGAATCCTACAGGGAAGCGATGGAAATCCAAAATCACCTACAAGCATCATTCTCATTGTCACTTTGTTTACATATCATGAGAATTCTCAACGTGAACATGTATATGAACAAACTAGAATTGTATAAGATGATAGAGTTTCAAGAGTTTTACATAAAAGAGACACTTACAATGTCATCAGATTCTTGTGCAAACTTCTTTACATCATTCACCAAAGTGGACAATGGGCTCATACGGTAGAAATTGTGATTGACCCAAAACTTTTCGGGCGAAGTTGGATAAAACCCAATACGAATATCTAGGTATCTGATGCCATGTATCAACTGTCGATACACCGATTCATCTTGGCTGCAGACAATAGAGAATAATATGAACATGAAAGATGTTTATTTACTGAGATTGGGACATTTCATTAATAAAATCCAACTGTTTAGTAGCAAGCAAAGGTTAAAATAATGAATGTGAAAATGTGAAGTATGAATTTACGTACTTGATCAAATATCTCTGAAAAACATCTGCAAAAAAATATTTCATTAATTGTATTCCGTTTTCATAAATGGGAAGCAATTATACTCTATATCATCTACAATCAAATATAGGTTTGTCTAGGGTTTGTCGCTCTAATAATAATTGTATGTAGTAGGTGTGTAAAAATATATATGACTTTCGTAAAATAATCTGATGCTGATGTGACATTTCTTGTAAAGCTATATCGATATTACGTTGCATGAAAATGTATGCTGATCCCAGACTTAACATGCGGATTTGTTCGATAACTTCATAAAAACATCATTATTTATTACCTACTGGTTGAAACTTTAAACTGCTAGGCCTAGGTAGGTAGTATAATTGTCATAGAATGTTTGCTTTGTTTACTACTAATAAGATAGCTAAGGTGAAGTAACCTCTAGTCAACCTCATCTCCATTATTACATGAGTCATATTATACATTAACATTACATGGTTATTGTGTACTGTCAACTGTGTAGTATGTGTAGGTAGGAGAGTAAGTCGGCTATTAACAAACAAATCCGTATTTTATTCAAATAAATGTGAATAATTTGTACCTAAGTTTCCTTCGTATTCGTGCCAGCTACCAGAATTGTGAGTTCCAGGGATCATTAAGGAATGTAAAGGAATATCTCCAATGAAATCTCTGTAAAGTGAAAGTACATGTTATATGGTTTATAGAAATGGAGGTTTAAACTAAGTTCACTTGACACTTTACTGAAATTTTACGATTTCTATTATGCTAAGCAGCAATAACTTGTCATTCTTGTCATTGCCGGCATAATACACAAATACATGCATAATTTCATGGGATGAGACTGTGCCGGTGTGAATACAAAGCTTACTAAAATTGTATTATATATAGAGTATTGCGTAAGTCACAATAATGTTTCTATTTATAAGCGAAATGTAGAGATAATAAAAACCATCTCATCTAATGGACCTGTTTTGCTGCATCCATTTTGGGTAAATGCTGAGGCAATTTGTTACAGAAGGCTGTTCATTTTGTACATATGCAATCCAAAATCCAACACAAGGTCCTTCATTAACTGCAACTGGATATCGGTCTGCCCGAATTTCAGTTTTTATGTAACCCCTTGATATACTGACGTTAGATATAAAGAGCGGATCTTTAATTCCCTTTTCATCACCACGAGGATCATGATCAAATAATCCAACCCAATCTCCGTCGTCCGGTTCCAAATTATTCCAGTTAACTTCAATAAGACGATCTTGCAATGCCCCTTTCTTCTGCTTTGCAATCGATGAAATGGTCAGGAAAACATCAGGATGATCAAAGCAAGCTAAACAATAGTAAAACATTACATAATGTAAGTAAGGTACTAGTATAGCCTCCAATATATTAACAATATAAAGTGCTCATAATATGTTGGGTATTTTGATTGTAACCATCAATCCAATACATTAAAAAAACATCTTAATTGCGTATTTAAATTGCACATAAGGTATCCTATAAACTTAGGTATACATATGTACACACAGTACATGTGCAATTGCAGTTATTAGCTTTACTTTACGTTTATTGATAGTGTGGTTGGACTTGTTTAAATCTACTACGTAGAAATTACTCCTACATATACCGCACGTCTTCATATAATGAATACTGAGATCGGTAGTTTAGGTAGTTAGTAGGAATGACAAAAAGCAAATCAACTACCTTCTCCATTTTAGTACAATTATTGTTCATTGTACTAACGAACTGTATACTGCAAAGTTATACTATCCACATGGAAAGAAAAAATATCTGACTATTCAAACATAGTAATGAATATTTGATTAGCAAATAAGACAGTGCGTGTAGTGGTGTAATGGCAATGGCACTAACCTATGATATCATATCATTGATATGGTGTGCTATTATAAAAAGATACCTACAAGAGATACTTTTGGTTGCGAAAGATTTAATGATCTTTCTTGAGTACAGGTATCTAGGTATCTTTCCCCTTGTTTAAGAAGTATTCTTTAGATGTGTATCTTTATAGATTTCTGCATTGTACTGGTATTCATACTTTCATACTATATTATATACAACTTGTGTTGTATAGTAAGATAATGTTGTATAGGTAAGTTATATACGTAAGTAAGTAGGTACTTATGTGTAATAAGAAATTAAGTAGTGGTCTTACCTGACTGGGATTCAGTCGATGAAGTAAGACTACGCGATTCTGTTTCTGACAGCAGATTCAGAATTAAAAGAAATGTGCCTGTTGTTATTCTGCTTACATACTTTCTCCTAGAAGCTTTCTCGGCTCCTTTTGTTACTCCCATCACATTTGATAACACAAAATCGGTGGTCAATTTGTATTTGTATTCCAGAAGATCCCAATTTCAATCACAATGATGTATAGATAAGTCGCTACCTCAACAAACAAAACCTTGTACACCTACACTTAACTTTAACAAAGCAAACTACTTAACTACTTACAATATAAAGCTAACAAAGTAGACTAAGAAACACTTAAGGTAAATGTTATATACATACGAGTAATCCCTATATAATCTTTCCTACGAGTGTGATACCTACGCTAGTGCTGGTGGCTGCTGCAGTCTTCCGCGTTCGCATCACGCTTCAACTCTGATCTGCTGAGTATGAAAGACATCTGCTTGACTTGACTTTAGCGAAAGAAATCGATAGACTGGTGAAGCAAGATTTTGCAGCCAGAGATCCGTCCTCGTATGCGAACTCTGATCTTCGCGTGGAAACGAGTAATACAATGCTAAGTTAATTGGCACTACTCATTCTGATGCTTTGAATGCATGACAGTGAAGAAAGACCAACACAAAATGTGGTTTGTTGTTGTGTCAAATGATCATTTTGTTAGTGAAATCCTTGAAACTCTCTCAACACAACCTTAGTGTCCTGTTCAGATCTGCATCCTGACATCAGTGCGCATTCCGCGATAAACTCTATGCTACAATATGTGTGTATCTGAACATTTCATCAATAACATGTACCTAGTATGCTTTGCATGATAACCGTGATCACTGAACCATGAAACATTAGCGTTTACTATTTAGGAATAATAGCAATAGTAAATGCAACTTTTTATGGTATCCACGATGGACGCATTGAAAATCTGCAATGGATGGAACATGGGATTTCATTTTTTGCAAATTAGTCAGAGACAGAGTAATTGCAAAACTCAACCACATATTCCGTCCACTTCAATGTGAACTTATAACTACTACACTACAGAAATCATTCAATGTGATTCTGATAGTGATACTAAACATTATGTTTCTATTAAGACTTTATGTGTATGTGTTGCTTTTATAGTGTAACAATACCTATACACTACGGTAATACCTAATTTAGAATATTTTTTCCTGTCACATAGTTTCAATTCATTCATGCATCACTATTTGGATAACATACATAGCAATAAGTTTATGAATCAACACAAATCTTTTAGAGAATAATTTAACGTTTATTCTTATGCCTGACTTCATAATTTATTATATTGTCTACAACGTCATATTTAAAATCAATTTACGTATTAACTTTTAGCTTAGATAGTGATGTAAGTACACTAAAGAAAACAGCACACCACATTACAGTGGCTTCTTCTGAACAGTGATTTGATTACAGTTAAAAAACAAAGAGAAGTTCTGTATCGAAGTGACCTAGTCCCAATGGATACACCTCACTTAACTAATACCGAAGGAATGGCTTGTGTTTGGCGATATACCTGAAAATGGAAACAAATATAACAGTCATGAAGTACTAATGCAAATGAATAACATGAAATTAATATTAAAGTAATGACTTGGTGACTACTTTAATGAAAAAAAAATCAATAATAACTTACACATCCAGCTTCTCCCAAAATGTCATGATCGCAGCTCTATCTAAATGACGCTTGATTTTAGACAACTGGATTACCGATACCGCCCACTTCCCCACATTTGCATCCAGCTTCATTTCATCGTATTTAATGTGAAATGCCAAAACTAGAAGAGAAACACATTTGATAATGTTAAAAGACAGATAAACATGGAATCAAATACAGAACTAACACGTAGGTTCGTCACTTACTTTTAGCAAATATTTCAACAGGATTTCCATCCCATGGCCATCCTTTAAATTGCCATGCAGGACCCATTACAAAAACGGCGACAACACGTTCCCAATCTGTTGCTTGAAGTTTCTGAGGGTTGTCAATTATACGATATGGAACAGATTCGCCATTGCGCTGCCGATGTATTAAAATTTCATTGTCCCGTTTGGAACCTAACTTCTTTTTTTCTTCAGTGCTCATAAACTTAAAATCTTGCAATATATCTTTTGCATTAAACATTGTTATTAATGAGGTGTTTGCACCTGGAATAATAATGATAGGAGTACGGGAAATTCTTTTATTCTGTGGAGTAACAGGACTTTTTCCGGGTGTCTACAAGTTAAAAGTAATAAACATAGTTATAATCAGGAATACAAATATATATTAATTCATATAAGGTATGTACAAATTAAAATGTTTTGCTTACATTTCCCATTATACTCATCACTGGTGTGCTCACGGTTGGGGTGTTAGGTGTCACTACCTTTTTGGGTAAAGTACCTTCCGTCACTGATTTTAAGGTCATACCACTGTATGTTCCCAATAGATCGATTTTGAAGCCCTCGGTTTCTACACATTCGCATATTATAAACATTATTAAACTTAATGTTTACAATGTCATTCTAAAAATAGCTGACAGTATAAAGAAATATATACTATAATTAGCACAGTAATGTCATAAGAGAAATTGATACGTCCACATCAAAAATTTATGGACTTTAAAAATCTTTTCTTATGTTTAATATAAGTCTCTTTAGACACTATCCAGCATCATTGTAATTAGATGAAGATGCAACACAGAGACTGGGCTAGCAAATATCGTAGTCAGGTAAAGAGTGAAAAAAGATAATTAATTAATATCGTCTCTCACCTTCTTTATTAAGACGTTCCTGATCGTATCGATTATATCCAGGTTGGTTGTACCGATTATATTTTTCGGTTGTTGCTGACGTTTTCGTCGGAGCTGAGAGTTTTGGAGTAGACATGCTGGGTGGCATCATAGGCCTTTAACAAACATGAAATACTGTCTTAATAATCTGGTTTTAATCTTTCAAGGTACGTTTCAATTGTGCCGTTTTTATGGAAAAAGTATTAGAAAAGCTGGTGAATATGAAAAATGAGTACCTTGAAGATCCTCTTCCATCTTCACGTGCTTTAACAGACGTCAGGATAGCAAAGATATTCTTTCCAAACTGTTTGCCATTACTTTGTAATATTGTTGTTCTTGTCCTCCATTGTCTTTCACGGGAAACGATGTCCTTAGTAACATCTAAGTCGTAGTCAAGAATAGCTCTTACATCAGATCCCATTTCAATATCATCTTGTCCCCTAATTGTGGTTCTCTTTTTGGACAATCTTTTAGCCTTAATTTCTGCAATCTTTTCCACTGACATAGCATCCGACAGCGATCTGAAAATAAAGCAGGTAATCATTGCATTTATGTGAGTATTCCAATGAAAATTGAAAAATGAAACATCTTCAATATGAAAGAAACACATACTTAGAGATGTTATTAATTCCCACTGAAGTTTCTCTTGGGGCGTCTAAACGTGCAGCCAAAGATTCTTTGACCTTTTGGAGCTCTTCAAACCTCGGCTTCTTGGGTACTGAAGATTCGATTGGTTCTTCAGCTGTTCGTTTGACCTGAGTGGGAATTTCCAGTGGAGCCGATTTATCGATAGAAGCTGAAGTGGACGTTTCTCCTTTAAGGTACGCCAACACATCTTTACGATCAGGTCGAGTGACCACGGGGATACCACGCTAAAATTCACAATCAATTAGCAATTAAAATCTATTTAAAATCGGAGTATGTGATATTTATCTTGATTTTGTCTCATAATTAAAGTTTTTTACTTACAGCAGCATGACGAACGTATATAGGATGGCTTAAGGTGACATTTTTTAACAAGAACAAGAGACACTCCAAAGTATAGTACTCTTTAGGATTTCCATCCTTTCCCGACCTAAAATATTGAAATCACATAATTGAAATCGTTTATTTACTTACTAATAAGAAACATGAGATTGAGATTCTAACAATCTCTTAGTTAGTATTCGCATACAACATAATATTACACTGTCAACTGTGCTGATTGTACAAAAATTTAAAACTTACCCGTATATCATGTAATTTGTTTTAACATTTTTAGGCCATGAGAACTCCCCAAAAATAATATTGCCATCCTTTTCAATGATCTCTTTCCCTGAAACATTGTACTGCCTCAGCAAGGACAGTGGATCCGCCATTTCGACAGAGCTTTAAGGGCGAAAGGTTACGGGTAAGTCTTGACACTTGAATATCTTTGTGATGCCCTTAAATGTTGTTAAACCCACTTTTCATTATTAACTGATTAACTCTCACGTAACTATTACCTCTAATTCACTGTTCACTGAGTTCAAACTCACATGCTGCAGTTCACTTTCAATTTTTCGTGTGAATTGTGTTTTGTTTACGCTTTTAAGTTACGTAATAAACTATCAAAACTGACCTTCAGACCAATGTACCTTTAAAATATACGCTACAAAATTCGGTATTTATTATTGCTCTTTTGCTACTTTTACTGAAGAAATTTTAACACACCGAAAATTTGGACAATAAACAAATGTATGGAACTAAAGACAGAAAAATAATCCTCCTCAAACAAAAATGTTCAATTGTTGTGCGAGATTTGCGTTGCGGGAGGATTATCGCAGGTTTAAATTAACGCGTCTACTAAATCGCAAGTTCTTACACTTCTCAATACTTCATCTCAGATTCTCATTCATGTGTTAAGTTTATTACGACCATAAATCTTTTTTGTTAGCTCATCAAATTGTTGTACATAAAATGTTACAAATTAAATGCAATTTAATAATTGTAAGTGCATCAAAATATGTACGTGCATTACAATTACATAGGTAGGTCCCTTTATGTATAAACATAAACAGGGTACAAATGAAATGATGCGAGATACAATGCATGCAGGCCAATTTCATGATCTTTGATCTCTATAAATTTATTATTATGTATTAGCGTAAATTAATTCTGAACACGTGTAATAATGTGAATGAAGTTTTAAGTAATGAATTTAAGTTTCGCGCCCTTTCACACTACTCTAGGTGCTGTGTTTACAACGTTCAAGTTATACACGCATGTACATAATGTGGGGTACCGTGCGCTTAACCAAAACGTTACCACCGGAATTCGGCACCGAAAGTATAAGTATTAGTTTTAACATCTAAAATTTTAGTGTGGCAGCGTAGCCCCCTCACTAATTTTGCCGACTTACAAACCACGGGTTCGGACTTCCGTTCCCTTAGCTT
>JAQFYB010006976.1:0-11427 GCA_034694085.1 Pogonognathellus longicornis
TCACTGTCGAGGAAAAGAAAACCGGCGCCCAATCAAAACTCTCCTAAAGAAAATATCTCTAACCAAAACCTAACTAATGTCTGCTCTTCTTATGTAGTATATTGTTCCATGGTTGCATAATATGTATATTAATACTTAGTATACAATAAATAAAAAAATATTAGTTAAAACAAATTTTTAATCGTTACCAAATCATTTGCTGGCTCTCGTTCAGTGTAAACCGAAGTTTGACATTTTCTCATGATTCTATATACATGACAAAAATCTAAAATTGGCTAAACCAAGTAATTCTATAAGACAAATTTTCATATTGCTACCAATCAAGAATGATTAAAAATTTCATAAATATGCAGAAATGGGAATATTTCATTGTTTTCATTTGCGAATTTTATAACAGAGCGTCATTTGCAAACGATCAATCTGCAAAGTATTGCCATTTAAACTTTATATTTTACAGAAACCTCAATGGTTACGGTATAAATCAAGAGTCATTTGTCTTGAAGTTGAGAATTTCTTTCGATTTGCTTAAATCGTCATGGGAGACTTCCACAATTGCTACGAAAAGTGTCTCCGTCAATTTTGTGTCCTGCGTTTCGTTGAATGGGGACAAAACGTCTTTTGAAGCTTACGTGCAACCATTTGAAATTTCGTTATGGATTGGGATCCTCGTGTCAGTTGTTTGTGTCCTTCTGACATTTCATATTCTTCTCTTTTTCAACAAGAGGATTCACAATGCTCCTTTTGCTTTCATTTGTTACGCCTACTTACTCGAGATCAGTTATTCTCTACCCTACAACTTAACCAAACTTTTCTGGTTCCGAATTATTGCAAGCACGTTTCTGATAATGGGGATAATTGTCACAAATTGCTACAAGGGAATTGTAATTGTGGATTTAACGAATGAACGGCAATTCAGGAAAATCAACTCTCTTCAAGATCTGTCAGAATTTCATATTCAGTCCACAAGTTCACCTCTCAATTCTATTCAACAGTGGGTCATAAGAAATATAGCAATTACTTATTATAATTGCAACAGAAGACATGTAGATGTTTATGGAACGGTGGTTAAAAATGATGCAGATTCCAATGACCAGTTTGATTTAAAAACAAATTGCCACGGTGTTGCCAATCTTTGGACAACAGAGGAAGACACTATTGGGACATCAAAAGAAGAAATTGAAAACGCTTTCGAATTTTGCAACAAACGAATTCCTTGTAGAGATATTGTACATCATAGCTATTTTTGGATCTTGGAATTATATTGGAATTTTAAGCTTGATACTGACAACCTTTTTCATAAAGTTTTTTCCAACCACGTATTTCCTCCAGGATTTCCAACTGTGACTCCAAAAATATGGATTTCTGAGTGTAACAATTCGGCGTATTTTTATGATTCTAGACAAAAGCATTGGTTTTTGAATGAATCAGAGTGGAACATCAATGGGAAGCAAATCACACCTCGCAGAAAGTTGTATTTCGGAAACCCAGATGAAGCATTACTTGAGGTTACATACGGTGTCCATATTAATCCATTGAACGATGATATGCTGTTAAATAATTATTATAGAAGCCGCTTACAATCTATTGTGGCTCAATCAGGAATTTTTGCAGAATGGGAATATTTTGAATCAATGAAGAATTTTTCCATGTGTAAACACTGTATGGAAACAGAACCTACAGCTTTGAGTTTTGTAAACTCTAATATAATCACCATTTTCTACATTCTAATGGGCGGTACACTGATAGCATTCGGTGCGTATTTAGCAGAAATGCTTGTAATAGTTTCGATTGAAGCACTATACTTGTATAGTGTACTCAATAGCTTGTGAACCGTTTAATACACTATTATTAAATGCACCTAATGACAAATAGCAAAAATTGAGCAAACCAAAATAAATGTTTTTGTCTTACTTTTTTTAATTTTGTATAATTTTAATTGTTATTCTCGAAACAAGCTAAAAGTGTGTTTAAAGAAAAGAACATTAAAAACGAAACATGTTAAAAGGAATATATTATATTAGTAGTTTTGATTTATCGGTATTTATTAAGCTTTAGACTGATTCTCCCAAAATTCCACAGAAGTACTTATTTTTCCCTTAGAAATTCCAAAAATTAAAAACACTTCGTGCTACGCATGATTTTCTTGCAATTTCCAATGACTGTGACATAAATTTGCACAAATATAGGGCAAAGTTATTTTGTTGTTGGTTTTTTGTTGTCGTGATTTTGTTGCATCATAATAAAAACATCGCCATCAAAAGTTTTGATAAGCCTCAATGGTGTTTACATAGATAGTATGCAAACAATTTGTTAAAACAATGGAAGCTCGTCAGTGATTAGAGAGTACGAGGATTAATAATGTGTGGTCAGTTGAAGTATGTATATATGTATTTTTTTGTATTGCCGGAATTAATATTGTTAAAATATTCTTAATATTATTATAACACGTAAAGTTTAAACAAAAATAAATAAATTGGGACAAAATTCATGTAGTCTTAAGTGAATCATCAATGCATTCATTTGCATGTTGCAATGTGTCAGTATTTTATTATTTTTATTATTTAACTATATCAATGACATAGTGACACGTTCCATTTAACTTTTTCAATTAAACTGATTTTTAAAGTTTAAAATTTTTATGGAAAACAGCTATTACTTCCATTTCCTTATTGTAACATACAAACCCCATTATTCTAGTTAACCTATTGGTATACACTACTAACCAAAGCAATCAAATCAACATTTCGTTACCTTAATCATTAAAACGGACAAGTCGATTTCTCATATCATAGAAAGCGGACAAGTCGATTTCTCATATCATAAAAAGCGGACAAGTCAATTTCTCATATCATAAGAAACGGACAACTAGGCCTCTCTAACATTGACTTGTCTGTTTTTTATGATATGAGAAATTGACTTGTCCGCTTTTTATGATATGAGAAAATGACTTGTCCGCTTTTTATGATATGAGAAAACGACTTGTCCGTTTTAATGATTAGGGTAACGATTTAACTAAATCACGTATTGCAACAAGTATGTTTATATTGATACTGTAATATTGTAATGATTTCTTTTTTAAACCAAAAATGAAAAATATAGATTTCATCTACCATTTTTTAATTCTCTGTAGTTTTTCTACTAAATTTGGGGGTACGTAAAACATGAAACTAAAGTTTAAGAAATACTGCCAAACAAGAAAAATGAATAAGAATGTGTTAAAAAATTTAGGAGGTTCAAGTATTGCAAATCAACACTTTAATTGTCTACCTGAAACAGATGAAGATCAACAGCAGACAACTTTTGGTGAACGGATTTCATTTCAAAGATTTCATATTCTTAATACATAATACTGCAGTGCAATCCTACAATATCCTACAACTAACTTATTATATATCAAATTATGCAAATTGTGGGTACTAATTATAAATAAATACGCAGTGGCTAAACTACGCTGCGCGCAGGTGAGACAAAATCTCAGGGCCCATGGGGTCAGGGGCGCACCACGAGCCATGAACCGAAGAAATTTTATTTTGGAAATTAGGATGAGTTTATTTAAGGTTCATTCTAAGAGAAATGTTTAATTGGTTATTAATTATTAAAAGTTGAATACGAACGAATACCATTAAAGTAAATTTGTAAAATAATGTGTGGTCTTCTCTGATAGAAGAAATTATTATCTTAATAAATTGAAACTTTGATTACCGTCAATAAAATCATGCGTGAAAAAAAATAAGTTTATAGCATATATTTTTCAATATATTCCCACTTGTACCATATTTGAAGCATATTAAAATAGCGCAAATTTCAGGTCAAAGTTCACAGGGGCCAATAAAGTTGGCTTGTTTCATGGCGCCGTCAACCTAGTTTAGCCACCTTAAATACGTGGTAAATTTGCCATGTTTGATATATAGTTACGTGCCTACTAAGACTAAAGATATTTATTATTTGATCGAATTTAAATTATTTTGATAATTATTACTTTTTTTAAATGCTCTATGAATAAATGTATAAAATATCTGCTTTATTCTACAATTTAATTTCAGATCTGGGTGCACATCAAGAATCAAAAATGGTTGATTCCTCATCCAAATCTTCATATGATGGACACCCCTTGGATCAATTGGGCGTGACAGAAATAGAAAAAGCAAAACGAATAATAAACTTCTGTTTTCCATCCCAAATTCAATGGATTTTTAAATCGATCACACTTAAAGAGCCCTCTAAAAATCTTATTGCGCCATACTTTTACAGAAATGAAGATCCACCCCAGGGAAGCATCCCGAGACAAGCACTGTGTGTTATTCGTCAAGCAGGAAAGCCCGATTTAATGGAATTAATTCTAAACTTAGACAATCCAGCGAAAGCCATTGTCAGTAAAAAAAGTTTGAGAAATGATAGTCAACCAACCTTTACATTGGAAGAATTCTTACTGGGACAGAAGTTAGTCAATAGCGATCCTGAATTTCATTCACGATTAATATCATTAGGATACACTCAAGAAACAGTTTACCTTACACCATGGTGAATACTAAAAAAAATTTACATATCAAATCTAGCACTGCTTTATTAAAGTTGATCTATATTGATCAAAAGAACTAACACTGTCCTTTTCCAATAAGAGTTGAATTTGTATGGGGGGGAATACTATTGTGAAGGACACCGAGAAAACGGTAAACCGTGGAAATAAAGCGAATAATAGGAAAATTGGCATTGAAATGGAATAAATCCTTGCAAACGATATAAAAATGTAGCTGAGGTAGCACAAGTTGTGTTCATAGTTCATTGTTAAGATTTAAATAGTGTATAAGTAACTTCTGGGTGGGCTCTGCAGTCTGCAAGGCAGGGTAGGTATTTGATGCCAGCCACCCAGACGTAACTGACATACTATTTAATTCTTAACGGCCAATCGGGGCAATGATCCGTCTCGAGTTATTTTCCCCGATTATAATGCACAGATAACATGTAAAGTTTGAACCCATTTGGTTCATCTGTTCTTGTGTTATCGTGCACAAAATTTGATTTCTGTGCATCCGGGACGAACGGACGGACAAACAAACAAAACGTTGCAATACCGTACCTCAACCGCATGATAAATGAAATTTGGGTTGTAATTAAAATGGCAAATATTCTCAACCAAGGTAGGTAATATACTACAAACACTGCAATCCTAACATTTTGCTTTTAACAATTACATATTTTCATCCTTTTAGAGCTAGTAACCAACTAGTTATCACTTATTGGTTACTAGCTCCAAAATCTTTGAAAGATCCCGGATGGAAAAATGTAATTTTTAAATTAAAAATATTTTTACTTGAGTACCCTTCAGTACTCTAGCAACTATCTTGATTCTCAAATACATCGATCATCTATGCACCTAGTACATGACTAAATTTATAACTACTAAATTTTCTTCATTTGTTTCCCTGTAAAATAAAACCCATTCACATTTAATTTCTCCATTACAATAAAAATAATTATTCGTTTTAAGGTCAATGGGATACATTGGGGATCGCCCGAGTTACTTTGGAAAACGACTGCTCCAATTGTTGGTTTACGGAATGAAGATCGCCGAAGAAAATATATACGCCCATCCTTTTCCTTTCCTAGCTGTCGTTGATTTGGTTGAAGAAAATGTTGTAGAATTTGTAGATCTGCCTTGTAGAGAAGACTTCAGCACTAACAATTCTGGTGTAACAGTACCAGAAACGTCGGTTAATTACGACAAAAAGTTTCTACCCGAAGATTTTTACAGGGAAGATCTTAAACCCATTAATATCACTTTTCCCCAAGGACCCAGTTATACTAAAATTGGAAACCTTATCAAATGGCAAAAATTTTCATTTCGTATTGGGTACCTAGTTAATATTTGTACTA
This sequence comes from Pogonognathellus longicornis, assembly GCA_034694085.1. Taxonomy (NCBI): domain Eukaryota; kingdom Metazoa; phylum Arthropoda; class Collembola; order Entomobryomorpha; family Tomoceridae; genus Pogonognathellus; species Pogonognathellus longicornis. Next base: position 5,875 of record JAQFYB010006976.1, read on the forward strand.
ATTATAATTTTCGAGTCAAACATCCCATCACCTATTAAAAATTAACAATATATGTTAAAAATGTAACACTTAATTTTGATTTCTTAAGATTTAATTACCGAGAAGGTGCAGTAATTCATTTAGTGTCATACAATGACTCAGGAAATGTACGACCTTTAATTTATCGGGCAGCTTTATCGGAAATGTGGATTCCATACGGTGATCCGCGTAATTACCAAGGACCGAGAAAAAATGTAAGTTCCATTGTTTCCCAACAATATATTTCTGGTTTTTAAAGTAGTGCTAAAAATAATCGTCGAATAATTTCAGAAAAGAATCGATAGTAGTTTATATTATTAATTGTAATAACGAAAATATCTAAGAGCCTTTTCATACAAGAAGCAACAAATATGAAGTGATAATTTATGGAAAATGCACAGATCTGAGTACTACACTGTCAAAATAGTCGGAATTTTTTAATAAAATTTTACTACTTCAAAAAAATGTTTTAAATTTTGAAAACGCATTTTTGCCAAGAAAAATTAAATACTTTGCAAAACTAACTTGAAAGGGCATATAAAATAACGTATTGTAACACCAAGTTTAGTTTTGCGAAATTTAAACATTTTTTTGAAATACTATTTTGTCAAAAAAATTCGGAATTTTTTGTCTGTGTAGTACAAACATGTGTGCATTTTCTAAAATTTGTCCCTTCAATCTTGTTACCAATTTGGAATTGCTGTAGCGCGCACCGCAAAAAAAAAAAGAAAAAATCGAACATATAAAGAGTATAATATTGAATGAAGTTGTATTTTTCTGAGACTTAGTTTAATACAATTTACAAGATCAGAAATGACTTATTCCGTGCTAGAATTTTTTTAAACATTTACAGGTCTATTACGAAAAGGCTCTAATATAAAACAATATTGATATTGGGGATAGGCACACTATTAAATATTATGTATCTTCTAAATGAAATTGGGATTGACTAATAAAAAACACAACGTTGAATTTACCTAAAATATATTAAAAACTTGATTTTCAGGTATTTGACGAAGGTACAAATGAACAGTATGTGACGATTCTTGTGATAGTCGATGGCGTATTTCGATTGAGGGAGTATGGGTGGCTTAATAGTAACTCTGACTTTACAGTGCTGCTGGGAAATCAATGTCGAATCTCAGCAATTCCTACTTACTCATTACTAGGCAATGCCTGTACTGAACAGGTATCTTAGGGGTACAGACGATTAGTTTTTCGAGATAGCCGATGGCCTATTTCAAGATTACCGTATATCTGTTTCTAATGGTAGTGTTGAAATTCAATGGCTTGGCAAATTATAGGAATAGATCGAACATCCCTGGCACATAGGGCCGCGTAGTACCTACACATTAAAGACGTCGAAATTGAAAATTGTCTTACCCTGTGCTCTACCCTAATAAATAAGTATTACTATGTACCCTACTCTACCCAATAGCCCCACGATATGTATCACCCTACCACACCCTGTTCAAAATTCTACCCCATTTTGACACAATTTTGCATTTTTAAAAATGCCATTTATGTAATGAAACGATTACAAAGGTCATAACAGCGACTTAACACCATGTAAAAAACTTTAGTATAAATCGTTTTTGCGAAGATAAAATTGGCATTACCCTATACCTCATAGGGTAGTGTAAAGTGTAAATCAATGGTACACAAGGGTAGGGTACACGGTCGACATCCCTACTAAAGACACATACGTATACGGCTGCATAGAGCTGTACACTGTACACCCCGTTGAAGAGATAATTGTTCAAATAAAAATAAAACACTTCCTGTAAAGAGATGGGACAGACTGTTGTTTCACAATTCGGGGTCCTGTATATACGGTCTATTAACAAGTGTTTTTTACACATGGAAATAATATCGGGTCATTTGTTCTTCAATTACATTAAATGTTGTGTATGTACAACATTTTCAGGAGAAGCTGGTCTTGGTAACTGTGTGAGCGAACTAAACCTGAATGAAGATTGCCTTGGCGGTAGTCTCCATGACATTGCATTCTTTGACGGTATTATGAATAACGAAGCAGGAAATCATACGATCGTTAAACGAGCTATTTGTGTGCGCGAGCAAGACGCAGGAGTATTATGGCGACACATGGATCAAATAACGGACAGAGTATCAATGGCCAGATCTCGTCGTCTTGCCGTCACTTTTCTAATTCGAGCTGCCAACTACGAATATTATTTCCACTGGTATTTTTATCAAGACGCCTCCATCCAATTTGAAACTCAATTTACGGGAATATTAAGTACTAACCTTTTGGCATTGGGATCCCCAACTCCTCCATACGCTTTTAAATTATCCGACCAAGTCGTTGCTCAATATCACCAACATTTTCTTTGTGCCCGAATCGATGTTGACATTGATGGTCCAAAAAATTCCGTAAGCACTGTAGATATGGAAGCCCCATCTGATGCTCCACCTGGCACGCCGAACAATTTATACGGCAATGCAATTATTGCGAATCAAGTACGTCTGACTACAACCAAAGAGGGCGCCACAAAAACGAATTCAAATACAGCAAGGACATGGAAGGTTACAAACGATGAGAATTTACACAATGTGACAAATAAACCAGTGGGCTACAGTTTGAAACCTGCGAACTCACCTTCAGTCATTTGGAATGAGAATAGTCCGGCTTTGAACAAGGCGCGATTTGCAACACGTTCAATGTGGGTCACTCCATATAAAGACGGGCAGTTGTTCGCAGCTGGAGATTACATGAATGCACAAGGTATTGCTCAATATGTGGAAAATGATCCGAACGCAAATATTGTCAATGAGGATATTGTATTGTGGCATACCTTTGGTGGCACTCATAACCCGCGGACTGAAGATTGGCCTGTAATGCCCGTAGAGTAAGTATAGATATACTTGGAATGAAAATAAGGGTTACGTCCCCTTATAATGGATTAATAACAGAAACATCATATCTATTAGTAGCTGAAGCTACTAATAGATATGATGTTTCTGTCTGTATGTCTGGACGTCTGAATGTCTGGACGTCTGAATGTCTGTTCGCTTTTCCCAAACTGGACTATACACGTGTCTACTACACTATTAACACTATATGACTATACCAATGGGTCAGTGGGGGGTATGTTATCTAGTAGCACCACCAGGAGGGGGGTCAAGGGGCACATGCCCCCTCGAAAGAAAAGTAATAAAAATAATAGTATAGTATCTAGTAGCACTGGTTACATCTATTTGCAATAGTTTATTACTCTTACAAAGTGCATCAACGCACTCCAACAACTGACGCTACTCTGTTAAACCTGTTTTACCAGTTTATTCTATTTGTTTTAAGCACCAACCTGCGAATGTTGAAACAGATGCATTGTTTTTTCAACCTGGCTTAAGGATTTGATAAAAAGTTGGCTATGTTGCTACCTTATAAAGAAAATTCTGTTTCTATAACATCTTGCAGACACATTTGCCAGATATTGGGGAAAAACCGGCCAATTTTTATATATAGTGATCTCATATTAGTAAGTCTTTCAGCCGATAGACATGAAAAACCGAAAGCTTCCTAAATATAACAATAGCCCATTGTATTAAGGATTATGGGAAGCTTTCGGTTTTTTATGTCTAACCGGCTAAAAGACCTAACTTGAGACCGCTATATGTGTTTAACAATCAATTTAGATCTACTGGATTTTGGCTGAAACCTAACAATTTCTTCAAACAAAATCCTGGACTGGATGTTCCTCTGCTTAAATTGGACACTTAATTTGTCTTTCCTGTACAGTTTGATCCTACAAAATAATTTTGTAGAACAAAGATTTGGACTTCATACATACAATTTTATATTTCAAAAACTATTGTAACATACAATTTTATATTTCAAAAACTATTGTAACATTCAATTTAGTAATAGTCAACCACCGTTTAATGTATCTTTCCAAATTAAATATAATAAAGCCTAGAAATATTAAGCAGTGAGCATTCACTCCGGTTGGGTACTTATTTCAAAATAGTTTAAAAATTGAAATCACAAGAATCGATTTCAATTTAAAATATTTGTGGCTTTTATGTAAAAACTTCTGGTGAATCAATGGAAATAGCTGCTTTTGATAATTTGCGTAGATCTGAAAATGGTAACATATGTGCATTGTGTTGTTTCTCTAATAAGTATTTATTAGACTTTATTAGAGAAAATATCGTTTCCACGGTTATTGGTGCACTTACTCTGGAAACATAATATATTGTGCTGGTAAAGTTTGTCGACATTATATTTATGTACCTAAAACACGTTCACCTGAATTTGTCCTGACAATAAATCTATCCCTTGTTTTTTGGCAATGATGATTACAGCCAGGGATGGAATTCTCAAAATTTCCCTTGCAACGCATTTACATTTTCCCATGCAACATTTTCCATCTCCCCGAAAACGTTTTGCCAAATTTTTTACGGACTGTAGAGAGGGGGGTACATTTTTATGAATTATAATAAAATGGAGTTATAAATCTTATTTTTCTCAGCAGTTCAATACATTTATTATAGATTAGTTTCGTTACAGGTATGCTAAAAATATAAATTACAATGAGCAGCAAATCTTAATGAATACAGCAGTGTGTAAGTAGTACCTCTTATTTATGATGTTATTATGCAGCCCAAATTATGCACAATATTTTATACCTCAAATATAAGTCAGATTTACATTCAATTCAAATCTAATCTTAATTAAAAATGCAGGTAAATTAGAGAGAAAAGATATCTAGCCTATAGTCCTCTCGTTCTAACAGGGATGTGGCACTGAGATGTCTAATTATATTTCCGCAAAAATCTCCCCGCCTCCTAAAGAGGAACCAACTACTCCATTTCCCGGAAAAATTCCGATTTCTCCATTACATCATTTCCCCAAAATTTGCCCATACAACCAGGTTGTAGTGTTGCAGGGAATTTTGCATCCCTGATTACACGTTTCAGTACCTGGTTTCGGCTGGGAAAATAAAATTTAAATTTTCTTAAGTTTATGTCATCTGTTTTAGGTTTTATTTGGTATATACAATTACAATATATTTTTTAAATTTTGTTATACACGTCATATATCATTATATTCATAATATTAGGACGAATATGAGGGAGTCATCAACTGAGCAAGGCCCCGCGCTGTGAGACTGCCTAAAATACAGAATGTTTTCCGGTAAGTGTGCAAAAATAATGGAAAAAGTTTTTTTAACACGCGATTATTTCATTATTATCAGCACAACCTTAGCTCACGAAAATTTTTACACATGACTTCAACTCTTATAATTTTAGTCGGCAATTCTTCTGCATAATTATTTCGCTCAGACTGATTACTCCGCTGTGACCCAAACTATGGACTTTAGGTAACGGCGCACAGGGCCGTAACAACCAAGGCTCGGCTAGGAGGAAATTGTGCTGGCCCGGCCAGTGTCGCTGAATTAAAAATGCAATACACCTTATCATTATAACATGCCATAGGAGTAACCAGGAATTGGTTTGGGGGGGGGGGGGAGAAGGCAAACTCACAATATGAAATATAGATGTTCTAATTTT
>JAQFYB010006977.1:0-11426 GCA_034694085.1 Pogonognathellus longicornis
GGTAACACTAACGTAAAAGTTTCACGTTTGTGTTCGTATTTTTAAGGTATGCCTTATTTCCAAACTTAGCTAATAAGTTTGGGAAGTGTACATAAACGCTGCGCAAATATGTAATAAAATATTTTTCCGACCCCTGATTATGATTATGATTAACTGTGCATTATATATTACTAACGATGCAAATTCTGTGAATTCATCATTTCCTGATTTGGTATATGCACTAATATTATATTAACAGCTATACTGATATCATACCTACAATAACATTTAATTTTCGTAGTCACTTACGATTTCTATAATCTATTTTACATTATGGAGTATAATATCATTAGGTATAGCTGTGCTACGGCCATAAGTTTATATCCACAGATTTAGTCCGACAACTATGCTTATATTGGGCAATTTATTTAAGACTTATTTTAATGGATGCATAAATAAAAGGATTTGGCCACAGTAATGAGGCCATAAAAAAATAAAATAAGCCGGCCATACATTTCTTTAATTCTGGAATTCAGCCATAGTAAAAATATTATGAAACTGTAATGGTAGCCGTAGGAAATATGATATGAAAATCTGAGATTAATGCATGAAATCATTGTCATTTATTTAATCCGTTAATTAGTGTCAAATCGCAATGTCTTAAGACACTTAAGTTAAGAGTGAAATGGAATATGCATGTCTCCATGCAAAGCCTTGTGTGATATTCGGAATTTTTGCGTAATGAGGGCGCAAACTTTGAGCTCTCCTACACTTTGTGTGTAAACTAAAAATTTGGACGAATTTTAAAAAGTACTTTTCGTCGTCGAAATTTTTGGGTTTTATTTTTAAATTTTTTGAAGATTTCTGCTCTTGTTTATAAGGAAAAAATGGTAATTCAGGAAAATGCCACACAAGGTTCCTTTTTCTATAAATTGACACATACATCTAAAAATCCTATAATACTTTCTTCCAAATACAAAATCGACATTATAGGACACCGTACGAGACGTCGAGTGCTAATTCTACAGTTATGACCGCATTGCATTTTTCTTATTGTTTTTTATGGCTTATTTCAAAGCGCTGATCTCCAGGTTATGTACGGTCGAATTCTTTTATTTATGGCCCCATTAAATACATGCCTTTATTTATTCACAGTCATATTTATACACCGACAATAATGATGTGTTTGTTTTAAATATTCTATTGGAAATAAAATTATCCGCTGTTTCTATCATCATACGTAATTAAAAAGTACATAATATGTACCTATATATTAGGATTTAACCGAGTGAATATATTAATCCACAAAACAAACTATTGTAGTTTTTTACCCCAATACTATAATATATTCTACAAAATTTTAAAATTCATTATCTGAGTTTTTGATTCCAAACCTAAATATAAATATTTAAATATTATAAATACTAACAACATCAAAGTAACATTATGTAATGGTTACACATGGTTCAAAAAGATCCGAAGTAACCGGAGTTCAACAAATCGGTTTGCTGAACTTTTACTTCCCTGGAACATTCCAATTAAGTTGCAGTGGTTTTGAGATTTTCTAATTGTGGAAATTGCTGAAAATTACAGTACCTACTAATTATGCGGCTGGTCACTGGTAAGCTTATTTTACCATAAAAATCAAAACAATTCGCGCAACGCGCGAATTTGATGCGTTTAAAGTTGGGGTGGACTTAACTCAAAGCGCTGTATGCACTCAATTGTATGTACATGATAATCGAATTTGGCTCTATCAGTAATTGATTTCTGTAAAAATCCTTGTTGTGCCTGATCTCGAACTGATTATGACATCATATTATGGTTGTACTTATTGTATACTTATTACTTATTATATATTGATATTATATTAAATTAACCCGTGCAATCTTACACTTAGAACTGTAGAAAAGTTTAATACATGGCACAATAATAGCGGTGTAAAAAAACTATAATTGTTAGTTTATTATATTACAATTAACTAATGGATTGTTATGCATCTATTTGGTTTTAAGAAATATGTACTATTAATTTGCTTGCAAAATCATTAAAACTGTCGAAAAAATATCGGAGAAATCGAAAACAAATCGAGAAAAAATCGCAAGGCGCCCATGGGCGCCTAGGCTTGGGCGCCCATGGGCGCCTAGGCTTGGGCGCCCATGCTTCGGCGCCCGCGGATATATCCGCCAAACCGTGCAAAAAAAGACAGCCCGCTAAGAAGCTCAATCCTTACTGGATATAATAAAACTATTTCTGATTGGCTCTAAAGAGCGTACATTTGATTGGCTAATAATATATAAATATATAATTCCTACTTACTAGCATACATACAATACATTAAACAACTCGTAACATACAGTATAAACATGACATAAATTCCAAAAATGGTTCGTCCACCTAAACAGAACCCCCGCTAGTCTTCAAAATGTCCTGCGTCGAAACAGAAATTACAACATTCGTCGATATAATGAGAACCAGGGCCGGTTTTAGGCATGTGCAGACGGTGTGACCGCACAGGGCCTCGCGCTTGAGGGGCCTCGCGTTTCCTCCGAAATCTCAAAAAACTAGGTTATTTTGAGCACGAAAGTGCCCTAAATCGCGAAATATTTCGCGCTATGCGCCAATTTGACACTATTTAGGCTGATTTTGGCTCAAACTAACTAAACATTTTCGCGCTTCGCGTGGAAAATTGCTATTTATATTAACATTTTTATCTAGGTAACCCCAAACCAAATCCTGGATACGGCCTTGTTTGTAACATGAAGGTTTGCTTAAGGTATGCTTAAAATTGTTGCACAGGGCCTCGCAAAACGTAAAGCCGGCACTGATGAGAACATTTGGTATTATAAGAATAATCCTTTGGCCATGACACTACCACTCAGAATTTACACAATCATAATTTTTTTTCTTGTATTAAACTGCCTTGCATGTCTACTCTTCACAATGGAAATAAGTTTTCATTACAAGTGGTTTATTGACAAAACATTTGTTTTCGTATATTTATCAATAACATCTTTGTTCAAGTCTGTGATACTAAGTGTACATGAACTGCTTTTCAGATTTGGTGTTTTTCAAAATTCGCACTTGAATTCAAGAAAGATTTTTCATTCCAGAAATTAAAAACCGAGTAATGTATGATAATGGGTTTATTATTATTGTCGCAATAAAAAAAATATTTTTCACTATCTCATAATCAACATGGAATCAATTGAAATATGTTCATAGATTACGTTTACTAAATCAGGCGTCATTTATATTAATAATGATAATAATATATATATATATATATCGTCGTCTTAATATATATTGGTTGATATTGAAGTGGTATCATCTACACAGGGAATTGATCATTATCTTTAATAAAGCATTTATCTTTTCCTCTGATTGTATGAATATTATGTTAATGCAGCCTCTTAATAATAAAATATGCAATGCTCATATGACTCATATTGCATTTACAATGAGTTTCATTATAATTATACTGTTGGCAAGAATATTTTCATGCATTTTCACTAACCAAAAACTGACATACTTATTTATTTTAAGTTCTAATTAATTGTTGACCTAGGTCCAAATTGTATGGAAATAAAAAATTACAAATAGCATGACAATGACATCAAAATTGTTGGTTGTTCCACTTTATATACATCTGAAGCAGCATATGAATACCAAAACAATGAAATATTAGTACGGTCAATACAATTTTATTTGTTCTTTCAGGTCTGCCATGTTGTAAATGGAACCATCATCTATCCACATTTATAATATTGTGTAATTGCAATTTTATCATAAGCGAGTATAATTCAAGACGAAATGACAAAACCTGCAACAAGAGTGCGGTAACGGTGTGCCCCCGCTTCAATTAAGAAAACAATACAACACACGGAGAGCAATATCATAAGAATGAGAAACGCTGTATGTAGTCGACCTGCCAGCGTCATTGCCAACGGCGAATCTTCTGAATATTTCTTGATAGCTGCTTCCTTATAGACAGGCAAGTAAACCTCATTCGATTGCAATTCGGAAATGAAATGGATAAAGCCCCCTGTAGTAAGGTATGAAAAGGATCTGGATAATACATTTTGAAAACGGTACTGAAATATCCAGTAGACTGGATAATTGTCAACGGGTTCTGGTATAAGGTAGAAATGAATACTTTCTTGAATTGGATTATAATGTTGACGACTTGTTACATAAAACAATTTATGGCTCTCAACATATTCGATAGTTAAATTGATCGAATGATAGTGAATTAAGGACTCACTTCGACTCGTGAGATTGTAGTTTACAAAAAAGGGATATATTACAGTATCTGTTATGTTGCTGCTTTCACGAGTGTCGAATGCGTATTTGTAACCTTGTTCAACGAGTTGGGTAAAGTTTTGGAAGGGCTGAGGTTGGAACGGGACAGTGGATTCTGACTTTACAAAACACTCGTAACTCGTTGACAAAATCCATCCACAAAATGAAAGAAGCAAAATAATATTCTTGGACACAGGAGTGTGATTTTGACGAAAGATTAGGGAAATACCAGTCAGCCAAGAAAACGAATGAAGTGTCACTTTCATTTTCTTAGCCAAAACTGTGTACAAATAGAAATAAATCGTGACAACGAAATAAAAAACAATAATCAAAACCCAAGATGTCATGTCATATCCGATTTCCAACCAGCTCAAAATATGGGATATAAGAACGTGCTGTTTACTGCAATACAACACATGTGTTGATTCGCGATGAGAAAAAAATGATTTTAATGCATAAAAATTATTGAGTTGTGGGGAATACGGCAATATGAAACTAACTCGTTTTGGGTACTCATTCCTTAATAAGTAGACCGGAGTAATATTGTGACTTTCAGTTATTATTTCAACTACAGTTTGTATTACGTCACATTGCTGTCCTCGAGGACGCATGTTTCTATGAGCAGAACAACTTAGATGATTTGTATCCACGACTTCTAAAAGGAAGTTATCAGTCACAACGTAATGAAAAAGCCTTTCATTGCCAAAAATTTTATTTTTCCACACTGATTTCCAACTAGATGGTTCCAAATTCTGATCATTCATCTCAATGACGTGTTGACCGTGCGCTGATCTTATGTATAGTTTCATATTAAACTGAAAATCTATGAACATATGCAAAATTTTTGCATCATATAATTTTGTATACTCTTTGACATGTTGTAGCTCAGTTTTAAGATTTGCAAAATATTGATGTGGGTAAACAATGATGAAATAGCTTTCCTCTCGCATTCCGCGGAAGCTGCGCATGGTTTGCTTAATCTTCTTTGGATGGCTGGGATCCAAAATTACATTGAGGTCGCATTTTTCTTTACTGATATCCGTCCAATTTTTGTTATTCATTTCATTGTCCAAATATCTTTCATTGTAGTTATAAATGGACCAAGGTTGACCATGTTGATTGCTCCATAAAAGTGACTCCAACAATTCGGAATTTTGATTAGCAGTCAAATGGAAATTGCAATGGTGGAAATATTCCAAGTTTAGTGGAAAAGAGACTGAGTGTGATTGACTTGAGCCAATCAAAAGCGAAATCGTCAGGGCGAAAGAAAAAGAGTTCATTTTTGCTGAACTTATGATTTACTTTAATGTATAAACAATAATTATAACTTGGAAGAGAAAGAAAATATTTATTGAGTAGAATGGAATGGTGAATCAAAAAATATTAAATAAGCTCAAATTGTTTAATATCTACACAAATATCTATAAATACTATTCGAAATCAAAATTGATTGTAGTCACAGTACTAAATGATATTCCGTCGCTCTTAAAACAATTTTTTTCTACAAAGCTCTGCTTTGCGTGACACAACAACAATTTGTACAAGTCATATAAGAACAACTTTACTTAATAAGTCGTATCACTTAATTACGATGAGATTTTTGGAATTGTTGTGTAAATTGAGTCTGCTTTCAAACCCAAATTTGTAATTTAAAGGGTCAATATAAAGTTAAAAGGAGCGAAATTCACAAACAACTGTTAAAATATTATCACACATGCTTCGGATTTTACAATCTAGGGCTAATCTACAAACAAATACCAGAAAAATTTCGTGCTCGTTAAATCGGAAGTTTAAATGTTTTTATCAAAACTTGAATTTAATAGCTAATGGATTATTTTTTAGTCTTTAGCGCACACCCTCAGCCCATAAACCTTTAAGACAATCCAGTATTTGAATGGGTAAACTGCTTATAAAGTTGCAATTGTTTTTGAACTTTCATATAAGATTTAAAAGAGTATTTTAATATATTTTTATATATTGAAAATTAGCTGATTAGTGCAATATAATTGTGAAGACGAACATTTAAAAAGAATGTTGATTAAAATGTAGGTAGATTACATTTGCTGTGAATGAACAACTTGAGAGATAATATTAATATTGAACTGATAATTCGGCAGATTAATGACAAGTGAAAGTTATTGTCATTAAATTTCATGGCTATACGTTCTGCACATTGAACACTTATCTTACACGTGTCACTAATTTATTTATGCACTGCCATGTATTTTTAATTGATATAAGTTTGTTTCACCTCGTGATACCTAAACTTAACGACCTACATATAGTTCTGTTGTTATCGATATTATAATTATATCATCAGTCCACGCCAAGCCTCCATAAATGGAGGCGGCCTCCGTTTATGGAAACCTTCTAAGGATTCCATTTCTGGAGGCTTGGTTTCCATTTCTGGAGCCTTCGCAGATATGACGTTGGAGGGAACTTTCAATTATTACAACACTTGCACTTGTACTAGTATTCTTTAGTGCCTAATTTTATATTAAGGAGGCAATTGTTATTGCTCGACCCTCAATTTAACCAATTATATAATGTTTAATTACTTACAGCCTTCTTGGGACGCTGATGATTTCTGCATTTGTATAGGTTCATTAGACCCTTCTTCAAGTAACTCGACCAAATTGTATGCAATTTTTTAAAAATTATGGAAGTTATTTTGAAAATTCTAAGGACTCCATTTCTGGAAACTTAAGGTCCTAATGCGTCCACTTTTGGATGCTTTGAATCTAAGGTTTCCAGAAATGGAAGCCAAGCCTCCAGAAATGGAAACCTTAGAAGGTTTCCATAAACGGAGGCCGCCTCCATTTATGGAGGCTTGGCGTGGACTGATCATAACATAGCTATAATATCAGTAACAACATGACAACATTACGTAAATACAACACAGTATGTTTGTATTGTATTAGGTATGGGATAAATAAATTCACTACACGGAGTATGGGCGTTAACGAAGAAAGTTAAATGAGCAAAATTTCCATCATACACGTGTCACTAATTTATTTATGAACTGGAATGTATTTTAACTTATTTAATATAAGTTTAGCTTTACCCTGTAATACCTAACCTAAAGAACTATACGACATAACTATTAACATCACTAAATACATGACAATGTTGCGTTACTACAATAATACAGTAATATTTTTAAAGTTTTATGTATTAAAAAATAAGTTCACTATAAGAAGTATGGGCGTTAACGATGAAATTTAAATAAGCAAAATGTCCATCATTTTCGGCACAAATAAAACGTTGTATTGTTAAATTCAAGGTTTGGTTTAGCTAAAGGTACACGCAAAATAAAACCACAATTTACAATAATAGTCGCATTTCACTTTCATTATCTTCAAAAACTCCATTGTTCACTAAGTAGCTTATTGGTTATTACAATTAATGTTCATAGGTATTGATGATAAAAAATAATGAGAAATTTCATACTTTTGCAAATAAGGGCGTATCTACCGTGTTGTCTGCCGAAGGAGGTCTCGGCGTAGATGTTTATATCTTCCACACATTATGAAATATACATTCAAAAAATTCGAAAAACCCGTGATTAAAATTACATTTAGAGCACCAGATAAATAAATATAACCTTCCTTTGTTATTACTCGGATTTCTGAGTAAAATTTGATCATATAAAAAAGTTAACATACCCATGCCGGGCATGATAAATCTATTCGTCAATTCTATTTCGAACAAAAAAAAACAAAACATGGAAAAGAAAAATCCAGATGATCCTGACTATCCATTATTAGAAACGAGATTATGGGCTTTAAATATCCTGATGAACCTGCCTCCAGCCAATTCCCATGGGGAGGCATTGCTTCCCCATGGGAATCCAATATCTTTGTGTATTTAAAGAATTTGAATCGGTTTTCCAGAAACTGAATCCCCCGTTAGAGGTGTGGTAAATATCCAGAGTCTGGCGAAAACTCCATTCGGAGGGGATTCTAGTGTCGATTTCAATGGTAACGCCGATCCTATCATCCAGAATCTATTCCAAATGTGAGGTAAAAACCCAGGAGGGGTGCAATTAGATTGCAAAAATTTTATTATTGACTGAGTAGGTTGTAGAATATTAGGTATGTAAATACTAATCTTCTAAATCTGATTTGAAATATACCAAGACAGAAGCGCATTTAATAAATGATTCCCGTTTTACAAATTATTAAGTTCGCGATGATTTTATCATCGCGATAATAAGGTATTTATCTAGAGCATTGCGTATGATAATTTATATTGATACTGTGCCGTCTGCCTCTAATGACTACAAAGATACACTGAAATTGAAATATTTAAAATAAATAATGATGAACGATACAGTGGCCCAAATTGTGAATAAACTTAACAAAATGCGAAAGTCTTAAAATTGAGTTTGTTATTTTCTAAATCGTGAGTTATTTATTATTGCTGCCTTATTGTTGATATAAATAAATAGCTATGATAGATGATATATCAAGATATAGGTATGCATAGACAAAACAATTTGAAAAACAGAAAAGAAATAATTAGACAATACTTGATAACGTATAATTTTGTCAACAAATAAATTACTATGTGCTACTGGTGTAGCTGGCATGAGTAAATTTTAGCAAATACTCAATCAATTATAATTTTTAATATAAAGGGAACAACTTTTCAGCGCGTGGTTATATTCCATTTGTTCGTCTATAATTTCATGGTGTTATGAAAGCATTAAAGCAACCATCTTATTGGACTATTGAATAATAACACTAACTTTGTCACTATACTTTTATTATCTACATAGTCCATGTATGTAAATCATTAAATACCCGATAAAATTATTGGGTCGTGCTTTATGTTATCGTTAAATTTGTCTATCACATACCTACATATCACTACTGTATTAAACAATTGTGAAAAGTTATAAAAGAAAATAAACTTTATTCAATGTACATATAAGAAAGTTTTTCGTAAACCCATAATTAAATTTAGGCATTGATATTTAGCCGACAATATATTTCAATGAGCTACACATCAGGGCCGTATTTAGCTTTGGACAACCTGGGTGACCGATTAGTGCGCTGCGTTTAAAGGGGCTTCAAGCTAAAATAATTGCAGCATTGTGTAATATGTGCAGTATTGAACAGTAAACTGGAGACAGTAAATGATATATAAGTTTTACTAAACATTTCTTTTAGTCATTTGCATTCCTATCAGGTTTGATTTATAATCAGAGACGTATATTCACTTCGTGTACTTTGTGTGCAAAAGCACTCTCAGCCTATTATGACCTACAATATATTGCCATTTTTAAAACAGGTCTACACTAAAGAGAATTTATTTTGCAATACAATTGCAAAACGTCGGACATTTTTTGCTCATTTTACTTTGATTTATACACAATGCTAAAATACTCCTGCATAATGAGTCATAAATAACCTGCCCAGGGCTCCGCAAAATCTAAGTCCGGCGGGCTACACAAAACTTTGAGTACATATACCAAGTATTGAAGGTAAACAAATAGAGGTTTTTGGCAATATTTACTTTAGACACTCCCAAGACCTTTCTTACCTAAGCAAGGACAGGTTATAGTAAAGGTTGTGTCGGTTTGAACAAAAGATGTGTATAATATACGTCATATTCCTATGTATAATATTATAATATAGCTGTGAATTTGTGCACAATTGTAGTCATTGTTAAGCATACATAAACATAATATAGATAAACGACGTGTCTGGGTACAAGCTACAAACTGTGTGCAATACAATGACAATGTGATTAAAATATAAATCAATCACATAAAAATGTTTTTGGTGTAATATTCCTTTTGTAATGGCTTTTATCATTATAAGCTTAGGTACTTACAGAATATTTTTCCATGTTTGAAATTACCATTAATCTCCTATCTGACACATGTAAATATTTTAAATCTTTTACCGTGTATTCAATATGTTCATTATAGACAGATAGTATGATTGATAAAATATGCTATAGCGACTTGTTTTCCTGAATGTGCTTGTTGACATTCGTTTAATTTTATATTAACAAAGGAGGCATCATTAGCAATATAACTTGCGCTTTCAAAATGTCAACATTTTGAAACTTTTGGAAAATAAATCATTTTAATTCATTCTACTCGGAAAATTGTATAGTTGTCGTTGTCGTGTGATAATTTTTAGGTAGCTATAAATAGCACACATGCATTTTTGCACTGAAAGCACTGAAAAAGTGAAACTATATCATGACATAAAATAAAATTGGATTTGTTTATTGGAAATGTTGATGAAACAGGAGACCGTAATGGGGCATATTTGGAATTACACTACAGTATTTTGATATTGGCTACTACTTTACTGTTGGAATAGTCTAGTCTGCATATTACCCACTCCTGGCTTAAATGTTTGATTAAAGGAATTAGTTAAGAATATTGTATCGGGCTGAAGTTTTTTGGATTTTTAAATTTTTCGCTCCCCCGAAAACAAATTTTGTCAACGTGCATGACGTTGATTTATGTTCTTGTCTGTTGGTGTTGCATTTTGTGATGGTTCTAAAAAAATAACACATTTATATAGCATTAGGTAGTATATGTCGATAAATGCCGTAGATGTCCTATTGAAGTGCGCCATGGGACATTCAACTTTTCCACAGAGAGGAATTAAATTGAAAATATTGGCAACTTGTTTCTTTGTTCATGTTTAATTTCTGAATAGCTTGATAAGGTCAAAACAGTCTCGGTCCAACTGTTTTGATGAATTTATTATTAAATTTTAAAAACTTGCACTGCATTAACAAGTTTTCGAACACGGGAAAAATTATGGCTATATTTATGTATCTCAAATTTTGAATCCGTCACCAAATGCAAAATTACGTCTATATAAAAGAGGTCCACCAATTTTAAAAAACGAATGTGTGGATCTAGGATTTCAGGGTCAAAATCTGTAGTTATGGACCTAAGAGTATGTTCAATCAAATGGATAAATAAAAAACACTGAAATCCTAGGACCACATACAATCAAATTTGCAACTATAAAAAATTACACTAAAATTCATCAAAAGTGGATGCAAAAATGGGAACGACACCACACTGCACTCTTATTAGGCAATTTAAACAATATCGTCTGTGTACACACTACACACTAATTTAAGGTTTCGCGCTACAATTGGCACAT
>JAQFYB010006978.1:0-11424 GCA_034694085.1 Pogonognathellus longicornis
CATAATAGAGTTAATCCAGTTATAAGTAGAGATTGGGTTCATATAATATAGAGTGGATTTGGGTATTGTGTGACCTCATTAAATACTACACTTCATCCGTATCCATTCACATAGCCGAATATAGATGTCTAAGTGCTTACTTTGTGCATAGCACACTACAGCAGACTGTTAGAGAGCAAAAGGGCACATGGTTTCCAATTGCTTTGCTCTTGTAATGTGTTTTGCTCGTTGGCTTATGTTATGTTGATGCGATAGTTTACGTTACATTTCAGCACACATTCTGCTTCTCCTCCACCATTCACACTACTAAACCCTATCAACACTTATGAATAGAGAAATCCACCATTCCTCTTCGTTTCTCTAATATGAATAAGTCAAAAGGAGAAGTCGGGTGTGTTTGTATCTACATACATACAAACACAAACATAATGCAGTTCACCACATACTAATACGTATGTGCTAGCACATATGTACATGATTACATTACATGCACAATGTTAATAGAGCTATATTTAGTGTAGTAATATTATTACGTATCTGAATATTTGTATACCTAGTATGTGTGTACAGTATGTAGTAGGTATTAGTACGAATAGGTAAAAATAAAATAGGTACAGTGTATTATTACCTATGTAGAGATAAAATCATCACTACTGTAAGGTCCTCGTCAGAAATGCAAGCGTGTCCACGTCAACCTTACAGCTCATGTTTCATCGTGTACTTCTTGACATTTTCACTTTACACATTTATTGCATGGTGAGTTTTGAATTGTGAACAACAGTTGCGGAAAGTGGATTTGTGTAGAATGTTTCTAGTTGACATGGAATGGACGATATGGCATTCGAATGCTGAACAATATTACGGATAAGAGAAGTTTGACATGAGTGCGAGTATATAGCGGAGAAGAGACCATATGTTTTGGTCATTGTTAAACTCAAGTTAGTTTAATGGGCTGGGGCCTTTATGATGCCTAAGTAAGAATCTTGCGTGTAGGTGGTTTGGTATGGTATGGTGTGTGTGTACTTTATAGAATACTCTATGTGTTTATGTAGTCTAAAGTCTTGTGTCGTGCTGTATGCCTGTGTAAGTAATATAAGTTATGTAAGTATAGTACAATGTGTTGTATTCACGTGTCTGGGCAAATGAAAGGACGTAAATGGCATAATAAGCGTTGGACTAATGCTGAGCAAAGGATAAGTACACACACATTGCATCCTCATGTCTCTGAATCCTCCACTGACACTGGCTCTATTCTTTGGTCGTGTTCCTTGCCTTAACTAAATGGATTCTGTTGGAATGTACTTGTCTTTGTTCGATTCAGGTTCTCCTTCGTTATTCTTCGTCTCCACGAACGTCGTCGTCGGGTGTTTTGCTCTATGCTGTCCACTTATCTCTCATTTCATTTCATTTCATATCTTATAATATTCTATTCTGTGTGTCTGTCTCTATGAAATACTGTAGACACTCAGGTAGGTACTTATAATATTATGCCATACATGTCTCACAGTAAAAGCACAGCAGCCCAACTTTACTTTGCCCAACTAACTAATGTGTCATAAGAAGAAACTCGGCAACAAAATGTTGTGCTGTATTGTATTAATATTAATACTAATACTAATACCACCATTGCATGAAATGCCCTTCGGTTTTCTATGTTGTAGTGTTGTGTTGTATACGCAGTAGTGCAAAGAAATGCATTGGCAACAAATGAACCTTTCATCCACAAACAACTGCATTGCATTAGTAGTTAGTTGATTAGAGAACACTGCTGCTCCTACAATATGCCTTAGAATAGTGCAGTACAAAATTGCTTATGTTCCTTCCTAGTCTTGTTTGCTGTATGTGAGCTATGGCTCTGGTCGTCTATACACATATACATCCTTTTTCCTGCTGTTGTACAAATGTAATAAGTACATAGTGTAGAATTACTTACACACAGTACAATGTACTGTCTAGGTATAAGCACAAGGGTGGTTTAGGTTGCTAAGGTATGGTGTTCTATGGTACTTTACTTGAGCAGAGTGTTAGTAGGACTCTGTGTTGTATATTAGTAGTTGTGTAGTGGAAGTATGTAGGAGTATTATAGTGCAATTGTACTTGTTCGTTTTATTTTTCGTCGTCTCTACCATGTAGTTGTGTTTCTCCGAGGTATTGTAAAGTGTAAATGCACTCAAGCGTCATTTTTACTTCTCCAATTCGAACGACAATGCCATATCTTATGAATGGTTTGCTTATTTTCTCTCATTTGCTCTACTCATTTTTATTTTAGAAACTTTTCGTTGATTCGAAGAACAGTTTCAGAGTTCAGGCTTTCCTGTACTCTCTGTGTTGTTTACTCACACTGTGCTTACAAAATAGGATGGTCTTTTATACATAGCGAACATTATTCCTAGTATACTTTGTATGAGGTAGTTGTAGTACATATGAAATAAGGACTTGACAACTATACTGTATTTCAATTTCAACCAAGTTCTAGTAACAACAAAGCTGCAGTCTATACTGTTCAGTATTTTGTTTGCCATGATCTTCAAGCTAAAGGTTTTTGTATCACTATGTACTATTTCTTAGGATGGGGATGGAGCACTAATTTCTTAATGTTCCACAAAGAAAGAAAGAAGGTTCAATTTTCTCGTAGTAGTGTCCTTTTTGCTCTTGTTGATTTCGTGGATTTTACTACACATTAATATACCTATGTTTATTATGGAGCTGCCACGAAGATTTACTACTGCTATTTAGTCGCAATATAATGCATCGTAATATTCTTTTGAGACGCAGGGTTTGTTTGTGCTGGTTTATATTATAGTAAATGCTAAAGGCGAAAAATATTTGAGTTTTACACCTTATTGCATTCTCCCATTGTATGTTGAGATAGTGTAGTTAGTGAGTTATTGATTACCATTTGCGATGCCCATGAAAAAGTCTTAAGACGGCTGCTGTTGGATAAGTAAACAAAGTAGAGAGTTGGGTCGGGTGACAACCAACACTACGAACAACGAAAGTTTGCCTAACTGAGTGAGTACATACATATTACATACTGTATGTGTAAACTAATCTACAGTGCATAATATTGTACCTATACTACTTATTCGTTAAGAGTATAAAATCGAGAGAAAAGGGAAATAATATAATAGAGCTATTTTTCTATCGGTCAGTACCAATTTCCAGTTGGGTTTAGTGTTCTGGTCGTCCTATTTCTCTATTTGTGGTGTAAATTGCAATTCTTGTCTGATTGAGATCCTTTCTTAAGCACTCTCAAGCATTTATTGATTGTTTTTATGGAGTCGACTACTGAGAATGTAGTTCTTTATGACTTGGGCAACATTTCTTGCCAGACTGGAATCAAATTCGGCATCCAAGTAATAAAGTGTTACAAACCCGTCACTTACCAACCCACTCTATACAAAACACTCAAATTCCATTTACAACTATACAACTGGACATAAAAACAAAAGAAAACTACACTTGCATAACACAACACAATGTTTCAATCTCAACTGCAATGCACATTACATTCTATAATGCTTCGTTAACGAGCGAGTATGTAAACTCCAGAGGGTTTTACTATAATACATTAGGTTTGTATTGTATATAATAGGAGAAGCCTTGTGCTCCAGTGCTAATGCAACGTCCTGCTTATTTCATCTGAAAGGACTTTCAAGGCTTTCATATGTAGGCCTCGTATGACACAATACTGATTAACTTACCCGTTTCCAAACGTGGTCTAGAATTCTGTGTATAAATAATAGGCACGTCTATATTATATACCAGTCTTATATCCTGTAAACTTATTCCAGCAGCCTACTGTGCTACTTTCATTTCATTCCAGCCGCATTTCCAGCGGATTCAACCTTTAGGTGACTGACAAGCGAATCAAACCAAGCTACTTGCTTTTATACTTACATCCATAACATTATATCATACACCATACTCAACTCTTTATAAACTTACCATCAATCTTATACAATTACATACATACATATAATGTAATATATTTTCTGTACTATTTTCTGATCCTCGTTTATTTCACCAGCTATATAAATTCCCTTTACATTAGCAGGAGACTTGTAGACTGATGATGAGTAACGGTATGGATTGGCTGACTGAAGCATGTATCACTCAATCGTTGTAGGTATTTATGTTTGTTGTGTACTTTTGACATGACTGACTGCAGTAGTAGACTTCTCGTGTATCTATGTCACTATTTGTATATAAACTATCACTGCGTACACATAGAAGTCATATGACTGGTTCTTTTGTGCGTGTCTGCATCACTACATATAAATGTATCAAGTAAACAGCTTTCTACACAATATTTATATCCTCTATGCTGTATTTATAACAGAATCTGGCTGTGCAACTCGTTTTGGTAGGTATTATACAGTATAGGATAGCAACTCGTACATACACAAACACACTACTACAGTGTCGAGACGAATTCGTATATGTACCTATTCTGTGCTCAAGTATATATTGTATATATGTACGTGTACACGCATCATGAGTAATGAACGAAGCTTTTGACTTGAGAAAATTACACTTGTGCATTACTTATAGGCAAATGGCTAGGTTTATGCAATTGACATGTAGCCGACTTAGTTGAAAGTAGATTCAAGTTTTCAACTCTTGTCTTAACTCTTAGCTAAAGTATATGAGTTTAGAAATACGGAGCATTATTAGAGGATTAAAAGGTAGAGAGCTATCTCTAGACTACTAATACTGGTTGGTAAATGTAATGTAGGCGGAATGAATACACACACAATTCCTGAAAATGAGTGTATAGACTTGAAAATTTTATGCAGAGAGTATTACACAGCACTATGTAAAGCTAGAAGTACTAGGCTGTACATTGTAAAGCTAGTTGGATATATGATACAGTATGGTAGTTGTAGGAAAGGAACTGTAAGGTATAATTAGAAGAGTGGAATAAGGAGTGAGTGAGTGAAGGATGCTAAATACCTTTCTTTGCCTTAGTCCTCCTCGTTTAAAACTAAAACTAATGTGCTTAAGAAGTACTGATGAGTCGTCAGTTGTAAACTTGGTTTGGTGCATTGCATTATTATAGCATGGAGACTACTATCTAGACCCATGACTAACTATTTCTAAGTGCTACTTACATGCAGTGTTCTTAGATTCTATTGTACATACCTATATGTATTCTGTGTGTGTGTACAAGGTGGAAGAAATTACCGGTATTGGTATTGAATGGTAATCTTTGTTAGTGGAATGATGATGATGATGATGTTGCGATGATGGTACACATACACTGATTACATTATACACAAAGAAAGATAAAGATACTACCTAATAGCAATATTGTAGTGTGCAATTGTGTCTAACTCTAAAGTATTCCATTCCACGAGTTTTTGAGTCTGTGTGTGACTAACTACGTAAATATGCATGTAGTTCATCTTGTATACTTGACTTGACTGTGTATCTGTCTGTATTATAGTAGCAATAGTATGTAGTGTATGCTTTTGAGAATATTACCTTTGAGATCCAATTCTGCTTACAAGTTACATACTTAGTTAGTTATGTAGTAAAAGTAAGTAAAGTCTAAAAGCAAGTGAGTTTTGTTTGTGGGTGCTGGTGGAGTGGTATGTTATGTATGGGACGTAGTTTGTGTGTGGATAATGTGATGTAAATGTAAATCAGTAAATGTAGCCAAAACAGCTACTAAAGTAAAAGAGTAAATTCAGAAAAGTATTTTCTGTAGCAAGACTCGAGGCAAAACAGTTTGTCTTGTTTATCAGGAGATCGAGAGATGTGGATTCATTAGGGTGGCTTTGGGTTGAATACAGTTTGCTTCTTCTCTCTCTCTCTGTGGCTGACTTAAACTCTCTTGACTTTGCCTTCCTCTTCTCTGTTTCTAGTTCAGCTGGAGAGAAAAGAGAGCTTTGTCTGAGTCTCTTGTACATTTCTCTACACACACAAGGAGCATAGACAGACGTTAGTTTCCTACGTACGTAATAATGTCTGATATAACTGCTTACTTACTGAACTTAGTCAGCCTGACTCACATCTCATCTCTTGAATTTTGTAGTTTTCTATCTGTACGTGGACTTTCGGAGAATCAACTTAAATGAAGTCAAGTCAAACCGAATCTCGCTATAGCCACCATACCCAGCTCATCTCTCTCGCTATTACACATACAACTAACTACGTCTATTACTATAACATTTGTAAACAAGTCTCCTTAGTCTTCTACAGTACTAAACTAAATTCCTAGTATTCTTCTCCAGATCTCCAGTAAATAGGTAGATGCTGTATATCCAGAGCTGTAGCTATAGCTTGTGTAATGTCTTGCCTAGAATAAGTAGTACATATAAAATGTAGCTACTGCTATAAAGTGTTTGTTGTTACTGGAGAGCTGTATTTTACCTTAGTTGTCACTACACTATACACAGAATATTGTGCACTTCTTTGTAATACAGCATAGACTCTTATGTTATGGAGCTCTTGGTAGGTACAGCAGTTAAGTTCTCATCTCTTTTTGGTCGCTTTTATATTCTAGGTATAATTCTTAATGGACAATAGTATGATGCGGCTTATCTTGTGCCCATTCCTTTGTTCTATTCCCTATGTTATGTAATATTAAGGTAGTCTCCATTATATCATCGAGTATCCTATTATTATATCCTCCTCCTTTCTGTAGTAGCTATTGCATCCTGGTATTAGTAATAACGTATATAATTGTAATAGACGAATTGTAGAAGAATTGTTTTGTGTTGTTGGAAGCGGAGCAAATGTGTGAAACGTGTGTTGAGATGTGCTGTGTGTGTGTGTGCACGTTTGTCCGCATCTTCTATACTGTGTAATACTAGCTTTACTAATACCATATTCACTCTTTCCGCCGACTCAACTACTAGATTCTCTAAAGTGAAATGAAGTATAGCACTTTATTCTCTGTGTACTAAAACAGACTCTATGTATAAGCACATTGTATGCTACTAATATAGAAATATGTATATACACATCATGTGAAGCGCAGTAGTAGCTTCGTTCGTGTGATGTGATGTGCTTCATATCATATGAATCGTGAACTGGAGATATTTGAACACTATATACCTACATACATATATTTTATACGAATACAGTAGTCTGTGTGTGTATTGTAGAGAGCTATATCTTCAGCTTCAGCAGCATAGAAATTGTGTAAGGAAAGAAAGGCAAAGCAATAGAAAACACAATACTCCACTGCTTTAGCAAGGATAGATACATAATAGAATATACCTACGCGTTCTAGCAGCACTAGCTATGTGTATTTTGTATAGAGACTACATAGAATTTATATTATGTGTGTGTATGTATGTATATACATAGAAATAGAAACGAATGAAGGAGTAAAGCATACTACTAGCATACTACTACACATATTACATACACACGTACGTACATTTGTACATAGAGCAGTTAAAGCAGCAGCTCTTTTCCGACTTTCTCACACGAGACTTTTTTGTCGTTATTCCCTTCCTTTTGCCTTTATATTACATTACTAAAACTGCTTGTAGCTATGGCCTGCATTGCTTGCTTTGCCTTGCTTGAATAGATCCGAGTTGAGTGAGTGAGCAGAGTACTCAGCTCAGTTGACTTGTCTCATTTCAGTTTTATTTTAGCCTACAAACCAATGTGTCTCTCTATACATACAACCAGCCCATAGGTAGTAGCTACTACATACATGCTACTCGCTAGATCCTATTGAACATTATTGTATAAAGTATTTGTATATGTAGACAAATGCTATCCTTACACTTTTATCTCTATTCACTTTTTTCAATAATTTTTTTGCGTCTGTGTTGGGTATTACGAATAAGTATGAAAGCATTTTCTAATACATACATCCAAAAGTTTTGAATCTACGTACATAGACATTTTGATATTATGGCTTCATGACATGGGTTGCTTTGATTTGCTGTATGTTGTGTGTTGAGACTACAAAGTTAGCTTAGCAATTGCACTTGTATATATTTACTTAATACCTTGTAGAAATAATCCGATGTTATGTAATGTCATCATTTTGTCTGTGTAATAAAATATATATGCAGACTTAAAATGTGCAGAATAATACATTTTTTGTATTGCTTGCATGTATTGTGTAGGAGACACTGTACAGACATTAGTATGAGTTGAGATATTGTGTATGTATAAGCTAGATACATGTCTAGTTGGATAATATGAGTATGTATAGTAGTTGTGCGGACGAATGAAATTGAGTCTTTACTATGTCGTCGTCGTTTTGCGTTGTTGTTGGTTGGGTTTGGTTGAGTTGGTTGGAAAGACTAAAGACGAAATTGAGGGTAGTATTAGTAGTATATAATAATAATACATGTAGCTAGTAATCTAGCGAAATACGTAAAGAAGGATGGATGGAAGGAATGAGTTGTGTATTTTGTATGTGGCATGAGTGTGCAAAAGGTTCATGGTTTTGGGTGTATTGTATAATGGATGTGAATAAATAGGGGAAATATAATAATACTGTAGACACGCAACCACACACGTTTGTATAAAACATAGTTGGCTATAATAAAGCAAATTGAAGTCTGGCAGAGAGAGGAAAATGTTCATTTGTTTATGTAATTCCCGAATGTACATTAAGAGGAATTTGATTTATTTCCACAGGCTGTTACTGCTGTTGCTGTCCAACGACAACGGGCTCGACGTCACGTAAAAGCTCGAAAAGCAAGTCTTCCTCTTCCTATGGCAAAAGTCAAAGCTGTAACACAAGTAGCGGCAATTCTTCTGGATCTCTGAGCAATTACTCGAGTAGTATCAATGTAAACTCGGCGGCTCTTCTCGGTGTGATGGGCATGCACGACGCTAGCTCAGGTTGTCAACTGGACACGACTGATTCCTCCATGGGCAATTCTCCCATGGATTCTTCAACATACCGGAAGTGGTTTGTAGGAGACTCGGTGAGCACGTCTTCGCTGGGCAGATGGTTCCAAGTTTGATTTTTGATGATCATACTTACACAACTACAGACACACTACTACAGTATAAATACTACACTCCTACTTCTCCAAAATACTACTCCTATGCTACAACTATGTAAGTCTAAGCCAAACAACGAGAACGAGACGATAATGTTCTTCTGCAGAAGGAATCATGTGAGCCTTTGCTTGTGGCTGCGGCCTCAGCTGATCTTCTACATAAAACATAACTACATATATAAACCACGACTAAAAACACTACTACTACTAAAATATCCTACAATACAATATTGTATGTACTGCAACAGTAGTAGTGTAGCATAGCATAGTATATACACTACAGGAAAAGTAATAATAAGTAGATTTACTAAATATACAATATACACTACTACATACAAACGATAATACTAATAAAACTACACTCACGTATCGTATCTTCGTAAAATACTACTAAACTAGTAAATAACTAAAACAATAGTGTAATCGTATCCTATTGTCCGTATATATAGCTAATACAGTAATCGTATGTAACTTATCAGATGGATCACACATCTATTAATGCTACACATGCAGTAGCTCTAATATTACACTAGTAGTACTAGTACTAGTAATAATGTTAATCTAAACATAAATACTACTATACAATACATAGATAGTAAAACGAACTTTTTGATTGTGTACATGTAAATGCATTCGTGCATTGATGTATCTGTCTTCTCATAATATTATAAGACTGATGATGATGATCGACTCGACTCGCGGCGACTCATCATTCTGTAAAAATGCCAAAAATTGTACGTGTGTTCCGTTTGCTAACCATTTCCATAAAACTAATCTTCTTGGTGCGGATAGAATGTTAGTGGGAACTGAGAGCTCAACGCACCTCATTCCTTTTTTCGCCTTCTCTTTGTAGCAGTCTTCTTGTAGCAAATACATGTAGTCTATATGCACTATGCATAATGTGAAGAGGGTTGGTCATACACACACATACACATAGTATAGCTCCTCATGTTAGTGTTACGTATTTTAAGTTCACATGATGTATAGCTACAATATACTCACATGTATAGTAGTAGCTACTTTACAAATAGGTTGTAAATCTTTTCACTGCAAGTATAGATGAGATAACAAAGTTGTCTCACTCCAACTTTATCCATACATGCATACATACACATTATTATACATACAAACATCATTTGAACTAAATTACATTACCTTGGCTAATACAAATAAAACTGACCTTTCTTTGTAGAGGTCTCCGTGTTTTATTTGTTCATGCTATATGTTTTTGGTTCTTGAAAGTTGATACTAATAAAAAGGTATTGTGTATTGCATCGTGTATTGTTTGTATGGTATTGTTGTATTAGACACTTTTAGCTATAGTTGCTAGTAATTACTAATGTTTTCTGTCCAAACTCAATTCGCGAGTATTTTACAAATTTTGAACGGGTATTTTTTAATGTATATTTTCGAAAAGGCAATAATGTTAGTTGTTTTCTGTGTATTTTATTGTTGTTGCGTTATGGACATTTGAAATGTATCTATGATATGTTTATAGGTACTAGGATTCTTGCCTTGACTTATGTAACTTGACTCATTTCATGATAATATTATTGCCTTTGATCGTCTTCTTCGTATTTTTTCTACTTTTTTCTCCAGTTCAGTATAAGCTATGAGCAATGTTATATGCCACTAGTGAAAAAAACTTCCCCCTTTTCTCGTCCTATTTCTCCTTAGATATCTTGCGCCTTGCAAACCCGTCAAGACGAATGGTTCCTTTCGTACAAAACTCAACTCCTACGACGACTACTACATATACTGCCACAGTCTAAACTTACCAAAGCAACTAAGCCACTATATTATACTTCTACTGCCTATGTATTACGAGTATAGAAGCTACATTCAACCATACCATGCACAATAGTAATAGTAAACTAGTATTCGCAAAAGGTTTCTTTTCTTTCCCCTCCTCTCCTAGTTCTTTGTACTAGGAGCATGTCCTTATAAAGCAGAGCAGGACCATTTACTATTACGTTTTAAATAAGTCGATCTTATAGCAGTCGAGTCCCTACCTTGTACGTATACCATGTATGTATGTATGTATGCAGTATAGTATACTTTACCAACCGAAAAAACGAAAATTCTCGTTATCTTCCCTTAAATCCCTTTCTTCCCAGCTGTGCATCTCTCCTTGCGAGCTACAACTCTTCTGAATCGTCAAATGGAGCTCCACACATTTTTCCTTCGCTTTCTGTATCCTCTGAGTGTGTTCAAAGTTTACGTTGTTTTGTTTTCAACTAATGCAGTGTAGATCTTTTCCTTCGAACCCATTTCACCTGAAGGACGACTAAGAGACATATTATGCCTCCAACTTACCTTACAGCAGTGTTTTAAACTTTATACTTATAAAGCTATAGGTGTTTGTATAATGTACGATTTTTAGGCGACCATGCATATACATAGTAGCAGTTCATAGTAGCGTGACCCAAGATTGCGT
>JAQFYB010006979.1:0-11419 GCA_034694085.1 Pogonognathellus longicornis
AAGTATCATCCTTTTAGTAAAGTAAAGGCAAGCTTGGCTCTCGGACCATCGCATCGAGGAACATGCAACACAATTTTTTGCTGTTTTGCTTTTTAAGCTGTTTGTTGTGCTTTTATACATTAATGTTTCTTAGATTTGTCTGTAAACAATAATTTTATTTCTGTTAAAAAACATTAGGCACACCATGGTTTAGTGGAGACTACAAACACACGTTCCGTTGTAAGTACACTAAGTTTATATAGGCACACCAATGATGATGAATACAATCATTGTAGTGTACAATGCAAAGAATATTATTTTGTCGTTATTTATTACGAATTTTGTAAACAATTTTTTGCTTTATTTTAGGTATTTGTTTGTATCAAAGACTTTATCATAAGATCAAAAACCTTAATATATTTTACATCATTAAAGAACACTGAGAACACGTTTTTCAATACCTATACAAGTCGTATATATCTAAAAATGTGTTGTGTATCATGTTGGTTACGTGCTGATCAATTTACTCCTCTAACAATTTCTTAGTTGTTAGTTTGCGAATTGAAGGACAGTGTTGGCAAATAGCTCCTAGGCAAAAACTATTATTTTGCATCTTACTACTCAGAGAACAGAACCATACGGACATGGATAGTATAATACACACTTCTTGTATGACCGCTCAAACATGTTTCAGTTTGTAAGTTTGTAAGCGTAGGTAATAGCTATAGCATCGTATGTTCATTAAATTAATTATAAAAGACTTTGCTTTACACACTCTCATTCTCAATACTTTAATTTTTCACTTGTTTTGCCTAAGTAGACCTTGACTTTGATCAATTTCATGCAATTTACTAAGGAATAAGTTGCCTACTTGCTTTTATAAATGTTGCAGAGACGACAAAAGGTGTTGTCAGACAATTTAAAAATATTGCTCGTTAAATGCATGACTTATAATTACAATGCATTATAAATAACTATTACTGCTCTATATAGAAAATACATACAATAAGCGTGTCTCAGTGATTTGATTAGAGATTACCTATGTACATACACATCAATAAATCAATACAATATCTGCATTTTAGCTTAGACGGTTGCACTTGCACAATTTAGGTTAGATATCAAAACTAACTCACAAAATAAAACCTATAGGAGGTAAGTAACTTCCATTGTGGGCAGGTGTTGTATCTATTTGGTAATAATATGTACATTGTATTGTACATACATCCATAAATTACATTGGATCATGTTGGTTGAATAAATATAAGGTCATAAATGTTGTAAACGAGAACCACTTCTTTTTTGCAACTTCCTTGCAAATTGTTGTGTCAACTTATTAAAATGTATCAAAATCCAATTTAATTAGTATACCTTGACTTTTTCATACCAATCAACTTATTGTGGGACACGTTTGTTTACCTCATGAAGTAATTATTTCATCTTAGACCAAGCATGTAATTCTGGACAAAACGTGTAATCAATTGTAAAATGTAATTTATTGTTATGCAAAAAAGTAAACCTCTACCTATTAATTTATAGTCCGGTGAATGACGATCGAATGTTTATTATTTTATAAAAAAGTAAAGGACAAATTCCATTAAAATTAACTGGTACATAGTATTTATATGAGATAACAACTGTGAAGGTCAAGGCTGTAATGTTATTACTTAGTATTAGTTTTTATAAGCTACAGAATTGACGAATTTGTACATATAATTTATGAAATCGCTACTAGGCGTATCCGGGAGTTGTAAGTTCTCCCAAAATCTTATGCGATCTAAGAAAGGGTCCTTAATCATTCTGATGGCCTTTCTATCAATTTTAAGAAATTGCAAATCATCTGGGCCGTTTACTGGGTTCCAAACTTTAACATCCTCTCCAGTACTTCGTGTATATAATGGCTCACTGTTTTTACAATAAATATCATTTGTTAGAGTTTAAGTCAGAACACTGTATAACAATCAATACTACTTTCATATATAGTTTAATAAATCATAGATGAGACAATAAAAATTGTAGTACCCCTTTGTGGCAAAATTTGTTATAAGATTGACAAGAACTTCACTGATTTCAAACTCTGGGTCCTCCCTTCTGAAGCCAGAGTACACAGTACTTCCATTAAAGAAATAGAATAAATCCTTCGAAATTAAAATATAATGAATTAGTTAACTATTGAACCATCGTGGATCACCATGAATAATCAATAAAAAATCTCAAAAAGTACCTCTGCATGACCAACGCCTAAAAAATTAAAAATACATTATCACATCGAACTCAAAACTTTGACCTTAGTGTATTGATGTGGAATCACAATTTAATAAGCTTTTAAAAAATCTTACCCCACTCTTCTGGACGAATTCCAAGAACTTCTGCTCCATTGTATTGTCCATTATAATCGAATACATAGCTATAAGTTGGTGCTATCAGCGAATGAGCTTGAAGGGATTTATACAGTCCAGTCACGAACATTCGGTCGGTAATAATCTAAAAAAAATGAAAATAGTGATAAACCTAGTACCTACTACCTAAGTACCTAGGTACCTATATTTGACTTTTTTAAATTGGAAATTATCACTTACGTTGGCATATAATCCCACAGGAGCTTTACGTGGAGAGATGTTTCTGAAATAAAATTCAGTCACCTTTTTCGTCACCACGTCGAAATTAACATTCAGATTTTCTATATCAACCAAATCAGGGGCGCGTTTTTCCCAATTCATTCTAAGTCCTAAAAATGCAGTTGTAACGAAAGGGACTAATAAAAATGTGTAGCCTTCCCCGCTGGTTGATGTAGCTATCCAAGGCACATTGTACACATCATTTTTAGCATATGTCACCTCAGGAAGTTCAGTCAAAAATGCACTTGGATTATTGTAAGTTGTTTCTATGCTCGGTCGAAATGCATTAGAGGGATTTGGAAAATCATCCTACATCAATTAAATCATATCAAAATGCTAGAAGTTTTCTTACTTAAAACTACATATTATGCTTATCAAAATTGGTTTTAAAAAACATGAGTTGTAAGATTTACTATCTTTACCAGCAATCGTGGAGTCTTTTTCACCAAATTCACGGGATTTTGATTTCTTAGACACTCCACTAGTTTCTTTGAAGAATGTGTGGGGCAACCCACCATATGGGCAAGAACGTTTGTAAGGTTACGTGTTTGTGGTGGTGTAAAGATACTCCAGTAGTTGAATGCTGTTCCACTTATACTTACAGCAGCCTGGAAATAAGACCGAGTTGTTTTTGATAACATGTGCATGTGAACACAAGATGAACCTAGAATAAACGTAAAACGCATTTGTATAATAAAAATAAATTTTTAATAAAGATGTATGAAAATATATTATGCCAAGCTATAATAACAAAGCACTAACCTGCACTCTGTCCCATTAAAGTAACTCGGGATGTATCACCTCCGAAATGATGAATGTTTTCATGAACCCATTTTAAAGCTAAAGCTTGGTCCTTCAAACCACTAAAAAAATTGAAGTGAGAATGGCCGAAAATTTACTTTTATCACTTATCTTATCATTATTATACATTTCATGATTTCATAGGATATCCCACTAAAATATTTACAAAACAAAATTGTCTTTGATTTTTATTGAATGTTTGTAGTTCAAATTGCAAAGAAAATATTTTTATTTTCAACTCACTTATTGCCAGGGCTAACATGATCTCCTGTACTCATGAAACCTAAACGTAGTTCGGTGAAAGACAAACTTCATTAACGAATACTTAGGACAATCAGGATTTTTAATTATTATGTATCTTTTTATTTTTGTTTAAAAAATGTTGTTTGCTTTATTACCCAAAACGCCAAGTCGATATTGTAATGTAACCAAAATTACATTCTTCTGTAACAAATCTACATTTCAAAAATGACATCAAAAAATTCAGGTTTTATTTATCTGTCTGTGGTGATGTTTTCAGTAGAATTACTCAAGAAATATTTTTAGTACATGAAGGACCATAAGGAACTGCGCTGCCAAGAAAGAATCCTCCGCCATGTATGAACACAATTACAGGTATCTTTGGTTCAGGTAAAGTAGCTGATGGAAGCTAAAGATAAAGATTTTAAATCTTGCATTAAATGTTTGGAAACCTAACCAGACATTAGGGACCTTTTGTCGCAAAAGCCAGTCACATCCCGAAAACAAATTCGGTATACGGCCATGTATAGTTTAGGAAGAAATATGCGATGGGGAAAAAATTACACATCTTGTAGAATACAATTTTTCAGAGTATCGAAAATGAAAAAATCAGCAAATAAATTTTCGAATGTCAAAAATTACCAGGAATATTATTTGAGAAAATATTTTTATGAAATGTATTTTCTGAATTAATGAGGGAAAAATTTCATCAAACAATTTCTAAAATAGCTGATGAGAAGAGAGAAAATTAATTTAAATTTTTTTAATTAAAAATAATGCGGATATTTAATAAATGTAGAGAATGCCGAGACAAATTCTCTCAGAAACTTTTTAGGTGAAGGAACTGCAAAAATACTAGCAAATCGGAAACAATTTTTCGCCAATTTTTTATTGAATAATACAAAACATAATAACAAGAAATGAGAAAATTATACAGCATAAAAACATTGGGTGATAATGATAATCAAGCATTTCTGAAATTCTATTACCATCAAGGGCAAGGGAGTACCCAGGATATCAGTACGGACGTATATAAGGGGAATTTCAGCTACATTTAATGTTATTTTCCCACGTTTTGGAAAACATGACAAATATCTAGAGTAGGTTTGGAAGTTTGCAAAGTGGTCATGCAAGCCCCCATGGTGCTGGCTGTTACGCACTTTTTCATGGGTTTCGGAATGTCCAGACTCAGACTCACTAGTAAAGATCTTTTATCTTTAAACTAACTCTAAATTAATTATAATTATTAAAATTCTAACGTGAAATTAAGGATTAAAAATAATCTTACTTCAGGGCTGTAGACGCTGTAGTTCATGGAAGGATTAGTAAGACTCAATACATTCAGTGCTCCATTAATTAAACAAAAATAGCGTTAATTGATTTTAATTTCTTTGACATGAAAACAAGGGTATGTCTAAGGAAAGGTAAAGTTCAAAATGCTATAAAAACATTACTTGACAAAAAGACAATTTTCTTGGCCAACCACACGAAATCCCTGAGTAACACTATATTGAAGACAGCGTGGTCCGTACGTTTTAGCCTTCAAAATTCCTTTCCAGGGTCTTTTTGGTACTGGCAGCTGAATCATTTGTTCAAAGTCAATTTGTTTAAAATACATTAATCTGTCACGGTCTACCTTGATATGAATTTAAAACAATGTAAATTAAAGAAGCCTACCCGAAAACGAAGTTTTCCTAAAGGCCCTTCTGCATATGGAATTCTGCAACAAATATAAAATAATTGTAGCTACTATGAAAAGTTGGGCCTAAACGACAATAATTTTGTGCAAAAGTCTATTTTCACAAAAATCCCATTCAAAAAAGTCAAAAAGTTTCCCATTACCCCTCAAAAGCGTTAATGACTTTTCCTGACACTACTTTTAATTTGTATCCCTGAACTAATCCATTTGTAGTCATCACCAAAGGGTCTTCATGATAATCGTTACTTCTGTCTATTCTATGTCTGAAGCCCACAGAGTTCCAAAATCCACCTTGATTATTGTTCAATTCGTTATATTTTGAATTTAAATGTGGATTTGAAGCTATTTCGGGTTGTGGGTACTTTAATTCACATGGAACTGTGGCACAAAGTAAATTGGTAAGAAACACTGCGGATGCTAACAGTAGAACCATGTTGCTAGTAATCAATTTTTATTTTCTCTTAAAAATCGATAGATACCCACCTACACTATTCATGCACACCCACGCTTAAGTTCCATGAAAACTCTACACAACTCATTTGTGCAACCGTTTCAAAAACACTGACTTGATTCAAGAAGTTAGACAAATGACTGAATTATTTGATGCCCCTTGCAATCCATTTGTTCTACATCAAGAAATCACATAATCCAATAAGCACAAAAAATACTGCATTGCAACAACGTACAAGGTACCGAATAAAATCCATTACTGTGAACTGTTTGATTGAACATTAGATGACAAGTATACGTGTTTCATTTCATTTTCTACAAGTTTCTACTATGATTACATCAATTTGTCTGCGAAAATGTTATTTAGTGGTTTAGTTTAGTTATGATTCAATTTTGTTTCGCTATAATATTATGTTTACGTATCAAATTGTCAAGATGCATGCCCATGCCCATATAACCTGACATTGCGGTATTTCTAATATAGCAATTCCAATTTCAATGCAAACCTATAGGTATACTACGCATTTGACATACAAAGGCTGCTAAACGAGGTAGTAAACATTTTTAACATTTAAAACAATCAGCTATAACATTATAGCAGATATTTGTATGAGATGTACTTAATTGTATTACTAAATCTTTGTCTCTAAAAGGTGTATCTATATTATAGTCTAGGTATTTTCAAATATTTAGGTACAATTAGGTATGTATTACAAATGTGAAAAGAAACATTGCCGAGTCGTTCACCAGCTAATATCGTGTGCCAACCTACGACATCATTCAAATCACAGACTTTATTACAACGAAGAGATCGGCAAAACGGCAGAAGGTATAACATAATATACCTTCAAAGATTATGGTAAAAGTTCACAGGTATAAGGTAACGTGCAAGGTGCCTGGCAAATATTTTGTTTTGTACGAAAATATGAAATGATTGGCTGAAAGAGACATGAGACGAAACGGGGTATATAATGTTACTGTAAACCACACTGCATAAACCACAACCACCACTTCTCATCCTGACCTAGTTTATGTAGGTACTATGCATATCTGTGAAACTGTATCAGTGGATTTTATGCATCATTTCATGAAATAAGAAAATCTTTAATAATGCTGTCAAAAATCAAGGTGGAAATATCTAGTTGGGTATAGTATAACTACTTCACTGTAGGTATAACATTAAAATTTTAGATCTATTATTACTATTATAACATACCTACCTAGCTAAAATAGCAACATAGTACACCCATCTATCAGTAATATTATTACGAACGCATCATAAATAAATATTTCAGGGGTATTAATCATGAAAATAGCTGTAAATATTTTTAACAAAGAAAATAAATGCGAATTTTTTATTTTTATAAGTTTTCTCTTATTTTAATGGGTGCTAATTAGCAGAACATTGTAAATTTCACCTGAACAAAATCTCAAAATGTTAGCAATTATTCAGGTGATTCAGTCGTATTTAATAGAGTAGTTATATACTTTTAGAGAAATTTCACACATCTTTTTATGTGCATACCTAGTACATCGACATCAAATTACTCTTACTCTTTAATACCGATGCTAATAATACTCTCATCCATGCAATTAGATTTTAATTATAATATTTGTCCAAGCCTCATGAACACAAAGCGTGTCCAAGGTATGCCATTAGAATTAAGTGCATAGTAATTTACAGTAGTAAGGTGATATAAAGATACATGTAATAATGCTCATTTACCACAACCACAACATTAAAGCAGACTGCATTCAGTCTTTCTAACGTTATAATTTCAGTCACAACACAGCCTGCGTATAATTGACATAATATGCGTCTTGGTAAACAGATAAATTCATTTTTGAAGCTGTAGATGTAAGTTGACGACCGAGTATGGGTAAACCATATAGATTGATATACCTCAGAAGGACTAAATCTGTGTTTCGCTTTAAAAAATGACATATTATTATCTATCTTTAACATCACAGTGACGTAATTATACAGTGAGTTGAGTATTGAGTGTAAACTTAATTGAGAAAAAAGTATTTTCTTCAAAGCAGATAATCTGACTGATGGATGAACAACATTTAGCTAGGTATTTTATTAGCAAATGATCGCAGTAGAAAATGTATACGTTATTGGTATTTACAAAATATTACCTTTAAAACTAAAATACCTTAATGTACATTACTACAGATACAACTTTATGTAGGAAAATATTAGTGTTACTCTACAAACTAACAATAATGTTATTAGCATATTCATGGCTCAAGTAAACGATATGTATAACAGAACAGTTTTAGTTTTTACATACCTACACTTCTATTAAATTATTTGTGTCATTTATAAAATCATTATAAAAAATGTAATATTTAAGTTTATTTTTCGGACATTTCGTGTGCATCAGAGTCATCCTCCTCGATTTCTTCTTCTTCTTCTGAAGAGTTTATCAAAGCTTCGATATTCTCTTTTCCATTTTTCTTGGTATCAGCCTCAGTATTTTGATGATTAGCATTTTCGTCATTTTCATGATTAGCATTTTCGTCATTTTCATGATTAGTATTTTCATCATTTTCATGATTAACATTTTCATCATTTTCATTATTAGCATTTTCGTCATTTTCATTAATAACATTTTCGTCATATTCACTGTGTACAATATCTTGGTTGGCAGTTTCATCATTTTCATGATTAACATTTTCAAGATTTTCATTGGTCACAATTTCTTGGTTTACAATTTCATCATTATCCTTTTGTTCAATTTCTTGATTTTCATTCCCATTCGTTAACATTTCCGGTTCTTCAGGAATAGTTTCATCATTATCTTTTTGTACAATTTCTTGATGTTCATTCCCATTCGTTAACATTTCAGGTTCTTCAACAATAGTTTCATCATTATCTTTTTGTACAATTTCTTGATTTTCTTTCCCGTTCGTCGGTATTTCCGGTTCTTCAGGAATAGTTTCGCCATTATCTTTTTGTACAATTTCTTGATTTTCATTCTCAGTTACCGTTGCTGGTTCTTCAGGAACAGTTTCACCATTATCTTTTTGTGCAATTTCTTGATTTTCATTCTCAGTTACCGTAGCTGGTTCTTCAGGAATAGTTTCACCATTATCTTTTTGTACAATTTCTTGATTTTCATTGTTAGTTAGCGTTACTGGTTCTTCTGGAGTAGTTTCACCATTATCTTTTTGTACAATTTCTTGATTTTCATTCTCAGTTAGTGTTGCTGGTTCTTCAGGAGTAGTTTCCTGAGTTATGCTATTTGAAACGACATCGTTGCCCGGATTATCAACATTAATGTCAACATCTGGATTCTCAATCGTATCCTCCGTTGGAGGTGTTTCCGAATTGTTTTCGTTTATATCAGGGACTGAGGTTAATAATTCTGCAGGGGAAATAATGTCAATATTGGTAGAATTGTTATCCAGTTCTCTCGCTCCTTTAGCTTCTCCATCTTCATTATAGTCATCATTAGCTTGATTAATCTCATTATTCAGTGCATAAGGATTGACAACAGGTTCGGGAGGTTTCTCTCCATCATACTGAGAGTTGACATCAACTACTTGTTCTTGATTAATATTTGGATTGAAAACATTCGGATCGATTTGGGCATTCAGAATAGGGTCCTGATTGAAAAAAGGTGGTTCGGTTTCAGAGTTAAAATTATTATCAGGGCTGACATTATTTTTTTCAGTTTTTTCAGATTCGGGATTAAAATTATTCTGCGGGTTAACAGCATTAATATTTATTTCCTGGTTCAAATTATTGATTTGATTTAATGAATTCAGATCAGTGTTCTGAATGAATTGATTATTTTGGTTTAATTGAATAGGATTTGTATCTTGATTCAAATTGCTGTTTTCTTTTATATTATGGTTATGAAGATTTCTATCTTGATTCAAGTTGTTACTCTGATGTAAAGGGTTGGGATTTAACTGTTGAGGATAGAAATTATTGTTTTGGTTTAAGACATTGGGATTAATCTCCTGGTTTAAATTATTGTTATGGTTAGCCGCATTCAGATTTGGATTGTGCTGATTGATGGCACTATTTTGCATGAAAGCTTGTAAATTTATTTCTTTGTTAAAGTTTTTATTGTGTATATTGTTATGTTTGTTTAAAGAATTCGGGTTTCTTTGTTGGTTAAATCCATTAAGACCTGTTTGCTGAATTTGGTTAAAATGCGATCTTGAAGCAGGATCAGGCAATTGGTTCTGAATTTCCTGATTCGATACCGGTGCCGGTGTTGTGATCGTAATTTGGGTATTTGGTCCTAGTCCATTATTATAAACTGAATTTCCGTACTGTGTTATTGCTGGATTGGCATTTCCAAAATCCAAAGGCTGTGAATCTGGCAAACCAAGACTTTCCCAAAAGTGGATATTTTTCTTGAAAGGTTCAGGAATCATTTTGATAACTTTGGCTATTAGTAGCATGGAAATATTTCTAGGGTTGGTGATTGGTTCCCATATTCGTATATCTTCACCATGCTCGGTAGTAAAAATAGGTTCCCTGGATTTCCAAAAGTACCAAAACGTTAAGATTTTGTGAAAACTAACTTTTGTATATTTTCAGTTAGAACAAAAATGGTTTACAAAAACATTATATACTATTTTACCCCTTATGTGCAAAGTTGCTGATTAGATTAACCATTATTTTGCTCAAAACTAGTTCTGGGTCAGCCTTTTGGAATCCATTGTATTTGATTGAAGAATTGAAAAAGTAATAAACATCTGCAAAAATATTATCATTGGAAATATTACTTATAATTTACTTTAAATGCTATATAAGTCCCTATTAATGATATGTCTCATTACCTTCTCCATGACCCGCACCTATAAAAGAATCCACAAGGAGAATGTTAATATATGTTTCTGTCTTAAGATAATTAAAATTGATGCAAAATTATTATTGACTTAATATCTTACCCCATTCGCCAGGTTTATAGCCTGCTAAAGTTGCTCCTAGATTGTATCTTCCGACATAATTAAAAACGTATGCATACGTTGGTGCTATTTGGCAATGAGCTTGAAGAGCCTTATGAACTCCACCAAGTATAAATCGGTCCCGAATCATCTGGAAAGGAACATTTTAATTAATTGCATTTATAATTCCTTATTTAAAACAAAAATTCACTATTAACAATATATTTGAGTTTATTATTTTATTACGTCAGCGAAGGTGTTTATTGGGGCATTTTTCGAATCGACATGTTTTAAGTAGAACCACCTTATTCGTCTCGTTATTTCAACAATGTCCAAGTCAAACTGTTCATAATCCAAGAAGTCTGGAGCCAGTGTGTCCCAGTTGTGTCTCAACATTTTTATGGAACCAACAACCGCATGTACTGTAATTAAAACACATAAAATTCAATCATCAAAAAATAAACTACCAAAATTTCGTACTTTTCCATAAGTACTAATAAAGTATAAGTGTTTATTTACATAGAAGAAAGGTGAGACCCTCCTCAGCTGTATATGACGCTATGAATGGTATTTTAGCAACATTATTATTCTTATAAGCTTCTTCAGGACTTTCTGTCAAAAACGCTTGGTCATTTTGATAAGTGTCTTCTACGGTTGGTCTGAATAAGATCACCGGGGCAAACCAATCATCCTTTAGAAATATACAAACAAATGTTAG
>JAQFYB010006980.1:0-11415 GCA_034694085.1 Pogonognathellus longicornis
TAAGCTCCTACTCGTTCTTCTACATACTATAGGTACCTACTACATGTACCCACTCAGCAGCAGTACAATGTGTGTATATATTATTCTGAATTAGGTTTGGTTTAGTTCAGTGAATACTAGTAGTGTGGAACTCAAGTGAAAAGTTATATTATAGCCAGTATACGAGTAGAAGTAGTAGCAGTACCTCGTCGTAGTTGGTAAAACTACTACTATGAAGTTCTTATCGATTTTTGCTCCACACATCCGCAATTCGCAAAGCCCACACTCTACAATAGTAGACTGGAGACTGAGCTAGTGCCTATACTACAAATATATTCGAAAACTTAACTCTACAGCTGTAGTTTTCAGTTCAGTTTTTCTTGTTTTGCTTTGCTTCGCTTCCTTTACCGTCGTCTTCCGTGTCATCTCTTTCATGTTGACCGATACGGCTTACTTACACTCACACAGTTCATATGTGTGTATTGCCATTTGTAGTATGAGCTGTCGATGTGTTCTCAACGGAAAAAATGGTACAAAGAGAGCAATAGTACAAGAGGCAGGATACAGCGCAGACCTCTGCTTGAGTATGTAGTATTTATTTATCAAACCTTTGTTGTACATTCTTTGGTGTAGTTGTATGTGTATACATAGGATATGGCTACATTTACGACTTTTACTTTGTGTGTGTGTGTATATATACACAGATGATTTCATCTCTGGTAATAATGACACAGAGTTACAACGGAGTCTGCAGCGATTAGTTATAATCTGTCACACGCTGATTCGTGCGCTGAATAAGCTGTGAAGCTAGTTTGTGCAGCAATCTTGTAATCACGTGGAGATTTCAATTTCGCACACATACTAACTCAGCTTATCCTCCGCTCATTCTGACCATTTCTCAACTAAGAGCTTTGGCTAAAACTCATAAAAAGCTGGTGAAAGACTGCAGAAAGCTCTCAGAGAA
The DNA here is from genome assembly GCA_034694085.1 of Pogonognathellus longicornis. Lineage (NCBI taxonomy): Eukaryota > Metazoa > Arthropoda > Collembola > Entomobryomorpha > Tomoceridae > Pogonognathellus > Pogonognathellus longicornis. Next base: position 944 of record JAQFYB010006980.1, read on the forward strand.
CGATAAGTACGCTGCTTATAAATGAACATCCCGCCTTTTATGTATGGAATAGAAAATCAGAGAAGCTGAAGTCCGCATTAGTACAAAGAAGATTTCGTTCGTCTGCATGCTGTATTAGGGTCACAGCGTAAAATACCACCATTCACAATCTTTAATTCCATGTTGTACGGATGCACTCGATGAAATGACCTATACTCAACTCAACTATTGTACATAACATCTTTCTTACTAAGTACGGTCGCTGGGTAATAAAATTGATATGGTTATTTAACAAGTTCCCATTTGATGTACTACTGTGCTCTGCCAATACATTTTAAGTAGTACGAAGCGGAAACTTGAACTAACTGTGACTATCTCTCCGTATCTATACTATGCACATGTAGTAGACGTAAGAGCATTATTATTTGAGTTACAGACGTGTACTACAGATATTATATGTATATACTCGCAAAATACTGCAGCAAACTATAAGATCCGCTGTGAAAGTTCAGATAGCACAGAAAACCAAGCAGAACCTTGGCAGTCCACAAGCATTACACGCTTGCTAAATCCTATCACAGCGTACTATTATACATACAAAACTACATACACTACTTCTAGAGTTTCAGGCGAGTCGAGACACATTCTCCCGAAAAAAAATCCGGGCTCCACACACACTATAAACGGAGACTCGCATACACTCACACTGTAATATTATATTATATGTAGTAGAGTCGGATTGGCAGAGTAGTAGCAGTACTCTACTCTGTAGACCACATCGCAATCTATAATCCGTAGAAAAACGCAACTGCTCAACTTCTACAAATATAACAAAGTCATAGAAAGTTGAGAAATGCTCAAGTTGACGGGAATTAAGTACGGACTTGAAACTTCTTTCATATTCAACCTACTACCCATTTACAAAGGTGCATGCATCTTCTATTCTCCTATTTACGCATCGATATTTCCGCTCCCAAAGCATACTCGAGGACCAACATTAATCTTATATCTGCCATAGCTGTAAAAACTCTACACTACAAAAGAGTTTCCGATACAACTTGTGTTGTATACAACAGAGAAATAAAATAAATATACAATCCCGCCAACATGCAGCTACTTACAAATATTATGATTGTTGCAGCTTTAGCAGCTAGACTTAAATAGAAATACAAAACAAATATTATGATACCAACCAACGTAAATAGACCCAGCAAAAAATAGCTCTATATTTACGTTGAATGAAACCAACTGTATCGTATCCCACACCCATACTACATACCATACGATTATGATTTGATTACTTATGAATATATATTTATTATATGTGTGTTTACAATTTACAATGTTATGAAAAAATCACAAAGTAAACACTGCAGTAGAGTAGTAAATAACCTGCAGTGAGTCTTTTTCTTTAAGAGTAAGGGAAATACTGCTTTAATTTGTTGAAATTTCTAAAACCGAAAACAGTAGCTGTTGGTTGTTAGGTTTTGTGGTGGGATCGTTTTACAGTGTAGCAATCGTATGTGCAAAGAGTTGTATACATGTCTTCACATACTAGCAGTGTCTATTGAGCATATAAAATAATAATATCATTCCATAAAGCATTGCTCACTTTCACAAAATGTATGTACACAGTATATAGCTACCGTGGGTAGATTCAGGTTTCTTTCTGTGTAGTATTATAATGCATTAATAACATTCGTGTTAGCTCAAAGGCACTGTAACAACATGGCAGGATATACATTGCAGGATATGATATAAAGAAACGGCTGGGTGTGACTTTCCGTGCCAAGATTTGGCTGGTTGAGTAGAGCTTGAGCTGGACTCGGACTGTGAACTTTATTTTACTTTGCTCTGCGTACTGAAAATACGATCATACAGTTTTATTACAGAGTGTAATAGGCGATGTATAACGTAACAATGTATACTTTCCTACGTAGACATTTATTATACAAGTACTAGCACACTCCTAGTAATATAAAGAACACTTTTCCGGCTTGTCTCGCCAATATTATTACACGTATTCTGTTTGAATGTGTTTACACAAAGCAGGAGCACTACAGACAAACTATTGGACACGAGTGTAAGTGCTAATAATGTGTATGTAGGTTGAGTTAGTTCTCCAGGCTGACTTTTGCCAATCCGACTCAGACCCACTGCAGTTCTTTCCCTTTGCGGCTTTCACTTTCTTTCATTTGAGTACAAGTGGGCTCGAACACAGTTGATTGATTGACGAGAAACATTGAGCAAGGCTTCTCTATATATAAATGATTCATCTCAATGTTACTTTTTAATGATTCATTCTATTCTTAGCTTAGTTAGCGTCTATTATTCTTCTCATGAAAGGATGAACGAAGAAAAAACCAATTACATATCAAAAGAAGCGCTTTCCGAAGAAATTTCTGCCACACAACTGCGATAACACAGTCAGGATTTATTTTTGACAACCCTTTTGTAATACTAACATTAGTCTATGTAAAAGTCTATAAGCAATTGAATTGAGTAGAATTGAAACTCCTGTTAAAGAAGACCTTGTACCTTCTGTGCTTAAGCACGTCCCTCTTCAGCAGATGAATCACAATGCAGGTGTGTAATTAGTAAATAATTGGGAGCAATTTATCTTTTACTTTTGTACATTATGTAGCCTTGTCGTACGATTGCGTCTATGTCAACACGGATAACACTGTCACTAAGAAAAGTCAAGAACTCTGACAGTTTGAACAACACACAAGATTACATTTGTATTTACAGTACTCAAAGGAATTGAAGCATCGTTCACTTCACCTTCCAAGTGAGAATTTACAGCTAGGTAGTAAGTCCTGGACAAAAGATATAGACACGAGTCAAGAAAAGAGATATGAGGAAAGAGGTACCTAGGTACCTTTTGTCGCTTCAATGTATATATACCAATGTAACACGTTTAAGTTACACAAGGGGAATCTATTGAGAACGTCTTACACAATGCTCCTCATTTAGTCTTACAACACCTTGATCTTTTACAAAAGCACACGTACGACTCTTCCCACACTTAAATAGTTCAATATGCATATCTTATGAATGAATGAGTCAACTTGAATTGGAGCAGCACCTATATAGCAATACTTAAATACAACCCATACTGCATAGACTAAATATACACCTACGTTCTATGTGTGTATTCTTGCATGTAATATCTAATGAACCTAGCATGTTTGTATAGGAGGTTATGACATTCATAAGCTTGTAGCAAGTCACTAGGAAATGTTTACAAACTGTTTTCTGCTTACAACATTCTTATTCTTATCAGAGCGTTTGTAATCCTAAGAATCTACGTAAGATAAAGGGTAAAGAGGTCGTAGCAGTGTATTTGCACAAATACGCAACGGATTTCGGAGCATAGTAAGTCAAGAAACTAAGCGAGGATTCGGCTCGTCGGCCAAGTTCACTTGGGTTAACTTCCCACGCCTAAAATGTAAGTACTACATACTCTAGCAGGAGAAGTCGAAGTCCAATGCCAAAGCATTGAAACACCAAAGTCCATATACTCTTCACTTGTTTTTCACTGAATTACACTCGTTTGTCAGCCTCACTTTTGTTAACCCTTTATTTCTTAGACATATTGCTGTATATGGTGTGTAGGGAAATGTAGGCATTGGTTGTCTTGGAATATTTGCACAAGTTGAGTTGAGTGAGATAGTTGAATAGATAGGTGTATGTACATTCAAAAGTTGGACTCGTGACTGTACTGCATATGGCATGTATTTGTGTCTAATATTCTAATGTCTGGGCATGTAAAGTAAAGTAAATGTAAAGTAAAAGTTATATACACTAGTGGTTATGTCTATTCTTGTATTGTAGGCTTTCCTTTTCTTCAAATTGATGGCCACGGCTACCATTATGTGTAATATATGTTTGTTACTTTTACTTTTCTTAGGCTTCTCACTGGTGATGGACCTTGTCTTGACTCTCTACGATACACCAAAACGTACTCCAGTGAAAACATTTCTCTTTGAATCTTTCTTACATTCATTATACTCACAAATTTACAGACAACTGTATATGTATATATACACTTAGTAGATACCTATAAAGTGAAATGCACAAACTGATACTTTTTATCCGCCTAGTCGGCACTTCATTGTATTTGTATTCATGTGATTCGAACTGTAAATCCTCGGTTTATTGCTAAAAGCAATGAGAAGGGCCAGAGCAACTTTGCTGGAGAGAATCACAAATTATGGGTCAATGCACGCGGCTGTCAGAGCTGTATTATGTGAATGAGCAAACTTGAGGCGTGTTGAGATGCTGAAATGTTAGCAGAGTGGTTAAAAACAAGCAAAATACTTTGCTATGCATAGCACAACATAACATTAATATTTTAAAGTGCTGTTGTGTAACTTGTATTCAAAACTTGTGATTATGTAATTCCAAAGATACAACAAATATAGCTATATAAAGCTGACTGACACTGTTCATTGAACAATTTTATGTAACCAGAATTTCTAATCAAGAAAACAATAGGAGGTCATAAAATAGAAAATTATCCGAGCCCCACCCGAAGGGTGGGGCGATGGATAATTGAAATTATCCGAAGTATATGGAATTCGAAGGTATAGCTATAGTCACTATGTAGTTAGTCCCTGGATGTTGTCCGATGTCCATCAATACAAAGCAGAGCGCAAAAACCTGCGACTGCTCTGCTTTTTCCTTCTTGTGTTGTGTGTTGAACCTGTAATAAATGCCTCATATTCCAAAGAAGAAAAGCCTACATTTTTACATTATATGGGAGTTGGTTGGGTGGGTTAGCTATACCTTCGAATTCCATATACTTCGGATAATTTCAATTATCCATCGCCCCACCCTTCGGGTGGGGCTCGGATAATTTTCTATTAATCCTTCAGTATATTTCATTCTCGGTATAGCTATAGTCACTATGTAGTTGTTCAAAGCCAAACAAAAATGTAGGCGTTAGATTATTGAAGGAACAGTGATAGTTTATTCTGCTGAATTAAATTATTTACATTTTAGTTTGTACATCTATATTAATAAGTATTTAATTAAGACATTGATGAAAGAACAGAATTTGCGAATTGATTGTTATCTACAATAGGTCGTTTATAAAACTTTGCAAACGTACCTGAACCCTGCTTCCAACCTGCCGCTTTAAATATAGTGTCTGTTGGAACTCCCATTTTCTCGGCTTTAGAAGTAGAGAAATGGCGAAAGCTATGAGCTGAAAAAATGGAAGTATCTACAGCCGCCATTCCTAATACTGTTTTTAGCCAATGACTAATTGTTTGCCGAGTCGCAACCCCATAAGGCGACTTAGTACATAAAAATAACGACTCGTGTTTACGATACGGCAGTGTACGTAAAAGATAGCATTTAAGTGCATCAGCTACACAAAGCTTTTTGTTAGAATATAAGGGGAAGAAAATGTTCAAACATTCACCGGCTTTAGTGGTCTTTAGCTTATCCGTTATTCTAATTTCCACATCTGGGTTGAATCTTATATTTGACACTTTTATTAAAGACAAAGTTTGAACTCTCTGTCCCGAAGCAAGGGCCATTAGTGCCACCAACTTAAGTGTTAAATCTGTTAAAGATAGGGTAGAATTTTCATTCCAATCATTTAACATTTTTAAAATTACACTTGCATCCCAGGTAGTTTGGTACTTGCATTTTGGGGGTCTCTTATTTGATATACCTCTTAATAATCTTGTAACAAGGGGATGGGACCCGAGATTATGTCCATCTATTGTACCTAGTATCGTTGACAGTGCTGAACGTGCTGTGTTTGCGGCTACATACCCTAAACCATTGTTGTATAACTTGGCAAGAAACTCTAAGATTGATTTGATACTCGGGTGATAAGGATCTTGGTTGGCATCTTTGCAATATAGTTGCCATTTATTTAGTACTGACTGATATTGTTTCCAAGTTGATTCTGCACATGATGCTCTTAAGAGATCCTTTACGTGTTTGGAGAAATTATGTACGTCCCCGAAACGATTGCAATCGCCAGCGACAAGCTCCTGTAAAGAGGATGAATGCTATTATTTATTGGACATGACAGCGTAAAGGATCCTGGTGACAATACCAGTATTTCAGATACTTTCATTTTTAAAAATAACGGATACCAAGCCTGTGAGTGCCAATTTGGTACCACTAAGATTCCAGTCGCTTTATCTGTAATAATCTTCCTAAGTACACGTTGTACTAAGCTAAAAGGGGGAAATGCATAGAAGAACTCAATCCATGAGATTGTGAAAGCATCTGATGCTTCAGCCTCTGGTTCCGGGTACCAAGAGACGAACCTGACACATTTAGCTGTAAGTCGACTAGCAAATAAATCTATAGTGGGTATCCCAAAATTTTTGGTTATTTTAAAAAATGACTTCTCATCTAGCATGAAATCGTTTTCATCGATCTCGGCTCTAGAAGCAGCGTCGGCGATAAAATTACTGACTGTATCAATATATGTGGCAGTCAGCCACACGTTACGGTATTCTGCCCACTGCCATATTTTCTTTGCCCAAAATTGGATAGCGGGTGATCTGCAACCCCCAAATTTGTTTATATAAAACAGAGCTGTGGTGCTGTCTGTTTTCAATAGAATTTGACAGTTTTGGGAGTTGTTAATGAGTGCTTGTAAACCATAATATATGGCCATAATTTCAAGCACATTAATATGTAACTTTTTCTCTTCTACACTCCAAAATCCTCTCGTAATGTTAGCATTTGTGTGAGCTCCCCATCCTGAAGGGGAAGCATCAGATGTTAAACTAGTACTATATGAATCGCGTTTCATAGTATTCAATCTAGTCGGTAAATTATCTTTCCACCAAAGCAAATCGTCTTTGGCTGATTGACTAATTGACATTGTTGCTGTAAAGTCGCCATTCGAGTTTTTAAGTGATAATGTCTTTTCATACTCTAATTGGCGTGTATAAACGGCCCCGTAAGATACTGCTGGGCAAGCAGAAATTAATGAACCTATTAGAATTGAAACATCGTGGATTGACTGATGGGTCTTTTTTATCGCAACTTCAATGAGGTTATTAATAATAACTTTCTTTCTATTCGGGAGCCTAATTGTCATATTCTTTGAGTCAAAGATGAATCCCAAATATTCTAGCTCTTGCGTTGGATTCATTTTGGACTTCTCCATATTAATTAACAATCCCAACTTTTGAAATAACTTTACTGTCTCATCACGGTTTTCAATGCATTCTGTCATACTATTTCCCAATAATAAAATGTCATCAAGGTAATAGTTGGAAATAAAACCTAAGGTTCTTAAACTCTTCATTACTGGCTTTAATAATTTAGTGAATAACCGAGGGGCACTCGTTAGTCCAAATGGAACGCAGGTGTACTGATACAGATTTCCTCGAAATTGAAATCGGAGATATTTTTGGTCCGACTCCCGTATTGCTATCAGATGGTATGCATCTTTTAAATCTATTGATATCATATAACAACCTTCTGTTAGTAAACTAATGACTGAACGATAATCCTCCATTTTGAAATGTGGGGAATCTATAAATTCGTTGAGCTCTTTAAGATTAATGATAAGTCGTAAACTTCCGTCTTTTTTAGGCCTTACAAATATTCTAGATATAAACTGGTCCTTTTCTTCCTGAACAAGTTTTACAGCTACTATACCTACTAACTTAGCAATTTCATTTTCCACAGCATTCTCTTCATTTGCTGAGAAAACTGTGGGATTGGGAATATTATGTTGAATGGGTATAGAGGTAAAGGGTAATGAATATCCCTTGATCGCATTTAAGACTTCAACATCATCAGTAATCATTCTCCACGCATGCAAATACTTTTTTAGACTGCCAGCATAATTACTTACAGTTACTTTGGGGCTGATTGTGTACGATTGTAACCCCGAGAGTATTGCTGGCGCTGGAATTTTTGTTGGAATCGAGGGCCCCCTCTCATTTGGGACGGGGCCCGGTTGAAGTTTAAAGAGTTAGATCCTCCGCGGATGTTGTACGGAGTGTAACGAGGTCGAATTCCTCTATCCACACTAGGCTTTAAGATATTAGCCGCCGAACGAGCCGATTTGATTTGCTCCGTAATGTTCTCTCCAAACAGATATTCTGTTGTCGAAGAATTTGCTGAACATAACAATTGAATGTCCTTGTGTAACGAAGGCTTAATGTCCTGTTTCCTTTTCGTGTTCACCTCCTGGTTGGCATAGCTTAGCACGGATGCAGCTTCCATTGTCATTCGCAAGAAATCCTGGCCGATTTGGCTAGGGATTTCTCGATTGTGAATAAATATTTTTTCTGCCAGTTTTGCAATTGTAACGTTGGTCATTGATATTAATCGCTGCGTTTGTTGATGCTGATAGTCTAATTGACGAGCTTTTGGTGGTAACACATTCCATATTTCTGGATTGATTCTTGGTACACCAAGAAATTTGCAATTCATTGGCACTTTTATTGTTTCTTTCCAGCTGTCTACCTTTTCCTAAGCTACTTTTTGATCCGACATACGCTTGAATGATTCCGCAACATCATTTTGCAATTCCAGATCATATTCCGGTTCCGGTTGGTTGACATTTAAAATTTCTACCATTTCCTGACTTATGTCATGGTGGGTATTGAAGTCTAAATAGACATTTAAAGCTTTTTAGCATTTCTTTTTGGCATTTCCAAATGTGTGCATTTGTGTTCGATTAATATATTTTACCTGTGCTAGATTTAGCAAGTAGATCCGATATTGGATCAACCATCACATCCTGTGTATGGTTTAATGATTCTTCGATTTGAAGTTCATTGTTGTTTTGATTTTCGCTTATTAATGTCCGTAATTCGGATATTGCAGCTGGCAAATGTTCTAAGTTGTGAATTAACTGAGAATGACTCTCCAATGTGGCAGCCAAAGATGCTACTTGTTGTATTAATGGCCCATCAGGTATTTCCTTCTGTTTTACGGCCTTCTTATTTTTACTATTGAACCAACAATAGTTTGATTTTTAATTTTTCAATTTATTTGATAGGTTATGTGCAGTGACTTCGTCATCTGCTTTTGCTATTATAGCATAAATAAATATGTCCATGACCACGTCATTGGACGAGGCTAATGTCAATTGGAGTGACTGCGTCATCCCCAGCCTCTTATGCATCTTATGAATTTTTATCTTATGGGTCAAAATTTTAATATAATTTAGGCATAATTTTAAAATTGTAAACGTACCGAGTTGAAGATAATTCCGTGTTTTTTCCTCCTCTTCCTGGCATTTTTGTGTTTTTATCAACGGTTGAATCAGATAAATCAAAGATGTGTATCGGACGACCATCAAACAGACTATGAGGCATTTATTACAGGTTCAACACACAACACAAGAAGGAAAAAGCAGAGCAGTCGCAGGTTTTTGCGCTCTGCTTTGTATTGATGGACATCGGACAACATCCAGGGACTAACTACATAGTGACTATAGCTATACCGAGAATGAAATATACTGAAGGATTAATCTCAGTTCTCGTATTTCAGAATTGACAATATTCAGTCATTTTGAGGGTCAAGACGCAACACATATTGAAATGGAACAAAATAAGTGGTTTATAATCAAAACTTCAGACGAGTTAAAATTAAATCCATTTATAAAACTACGCTGTCACATTTTGCTGGAACCATTTCTTGAAGAACCAATCTACTCACAATTTTTCAATCGCTATCAAAATTTATTACAACGGTGTTTAACAAAAATAATTACTTCTGGCATTTATAAAAGTTTCAATGAATTATTTGACTTAGCAGAGGAACGAAAATTGTTGGCCGACGCAGAGAAAATCGAATTTTATCAGAAACAACCGCATGGGATAAAACTTATAAATAGAGTTTATTCAGCGTTTGTTATTATTCTGGTATTATTTATGATAGCAATTCTTACGTTCGTTGTAGATATTGTAGAATTGGGTATTGACAATAGATGTTGAATTGTAAGCTTATCAACTTTGTACCTTTGTAATCTGCACAGATGGTTAATGCATCAATTGACTTTCCAAAGTAAATAAATTAGGTGTAATACGATTCAGTTAATTTGTAGGTGATTGCTATTGAAAGTGAAAAAATAAGCTATAAAAATATTCGGCCATATGATGTTTTGTCGATCTCGAGCATTTCGCTTGTCTTATTGGTATTACCATTTTTCATGTTCACTTCAGAGCGGTGTGTGAATCTTGGAAGTTAATGTTAAGATTTTGAAAAAAATTGTTTTGTGTACTACGAAATGAGTACCTTGTTTGAATTTCTTAGTTAGTGAGTATCAGAGAAGGCTCTGGAGAGTGAACGCACGTGCTTATAATTTTCTGGACTCCATTTTGGATTGAGGAGTCAGGGGACTTATGCATTAAAAAGCGAAAGGCACTAGGCTTTTAATGCATTACAAGTTTCCTATGTGAGAATAAATCAGCGCGAACGGGACTGGAATAGTGAGTGCCTGGGATTTACATTGATTGAATTGAAGGCATCTAAAGAGCCGTGCGCAA
>JAQFYB010006981.1:0-11413 GCA_034694085.1 Pogonognathellus longicornis
ATATATGAGGTAAAGGATTAGAGGCGACGTAATAGAGTAAGTAGGTACTAAGATATTTGAATATTGTAATGATTGGGGAACACCGGATGACGCGAACTTGGCACCACGACCTGTGCACTAACTGTGGCACGACAAAAGCGCAGCACCATGAATAGCGCAAACCTCGCTCGCACGCTCGCTCTCGCTATACCTCAAACTCATTAAAACTGACATCTCCATTGATGATGAGGACAGATAAAACTTCGATCACAGGAATAGAGCGAAAAAAAGTTCTGCAAGAAACATTAGTACCTTGTCAGATTTTAAATGAAATTCTGCAATTACAAAACCGAAATCAAAACATGCAATAAAATTGCTTGAACAATTCCATCATATCTCTGAATGAAGTGAAGATCAATCGTTTTTCTTTAATTGTTGGAAAGTTTTGGAACATTTTTAAATTTTGGACATTGTTCGATTGGGTAACCCCCAAATTTTAATCCTAGGTACGCCCATGGGCAAAGGTACTAACTATACATCTAAGATTAAAAATAGCCTCTCCCACAAACACCATTTTGATGTACTTGATTTTTAGCTACACCATTAAATCGGCCGTATTTTAAAAACCAATAAATGTTGAGATGCACAGAAGTTTAAATATATTATTATCATTAGTTATCTCGCCGTGTATTGCTTTCCCGCGTAAAATTAGGTGACGTTGCGTTGTTGTATGCATGATCCAAGATTTTTACTGTTTTTTAAAAATCTGTAAATGTTTTTCGAGGTCCACGAGTCACACCGAACCACTTTCATAAACTTCGTCCATAATCCTTTTACCTATGATAAAATTCTTAACTCTCGAATCGATGTCATAATGGGCCAAAATTGGGGTTGAAATAGGCAGTTTTCCCTATCCCACCCATATTAAAGAATTTTGTTTTTAATTTTTTACGCCGAATTTTACATCAATCACCCAGCCCGATGCAGTTTGACACGGGGTATCACCTCCTGGTCGAAACCCGGAACCATCCTTTCCCGATTTTTGGACCCCTCCCTCCCTCTTTGAAGACTGAGTGATTCCCCATCCCCCCTAGGGAACGAAGACTTTTTGTAATATATTGTCACGAGTAATACATTGTATGATATGACATATATATACTGTGCATTAATAATATGGGTATGAAATCTGACGAAAATAATCAGCTAATTAGGGGCGATCATAAATGACGTCTACGATTTAGGGGGGAGGGGGTCCAGAAATACAGACAGAATATGATGGGGGAGGGGGAGGAGTAGCGGCTGCTAGGACGTCTGCGGTGTCATTATATTTATTATTGTCAAGAAAAGATTTAAATCCCAAAAAGGGATTTTTTACCGTAAAAGTTAACAAAATTCACAAAAAATTTTGCGCTGCACGCAAAATGGATGCATTTTATGTTCATTTTGTCCAAATTTGTTTAAATTTTTCGCCATTCAAGGGAAAATAAACACATATATATGCATCATGTTTTAAGTTTGCCCTACCAAACCAAATCCTGGTTACGTCTTTGTACTATACTATTGAAGAAAACCAAGGAAGGCAAAATATGAATGACTATTGCGGCTGAAAATTTTGTCAATTTTGATGATCGTTTTGACTGACTCACGCTAAATCATCTTGCAATTGATATTTTTTGGTTTCCGATTTTGCCTTTCAAAGATGTTATAATAACTGAATTTGACCAGTTGCTTTACATCTATCATTCCATTTTCGGATATTTTCGGTGCCAATATTTAAAAAAGGGCCAAAATTGGCTTTTGGATAAAACAGTCACAAATCTCTATATAGTTTGAGTGTGACAATTTAAAAAGTAGCAATAACCTCTTTTGACATTAGGCCGTATTGGGAGGAGGGTTTCCAATACGGTCTTGCTTTTCTCACTTGTCATCCCAGAAGTAAGAAGTTTTCATAAGTCTGCAAACATGTGCATAAGAAAACAATTTTAACTCTCGAGGAAAAAAACTATATTAAATGATAATTGATGAATGAATATTCTGAGTTTAGTCTTCCGATATAAAAGGATTTGTAAATCGGTTGGAAACTCCATTTGATGTTGATAATATTTAACACAATGTCAAAAGCATAATTTTTACCAGCAAATATTGATACGAAATAAAATTTAAACTTTTTTGCCCATTACGTTCGCAGACGTCATTAGGGGGGAGGGGGTACTAGAAAACAGACGGTAGCAGACACTAGGGGGAGGGGGTCCAAAAAAGGCCAAACATCGCAGACGTCATTTGTGGATCGTCCCTTGTTCGATTATTATGACTAATTTTTAGCTCCAACTTACATCATTTGTTGATTATAATCACCTTGAATCGTAGAAATCCACGACTATTTCTGCGATATCGCATATTTTCCCATTTAGACATAGATGCAATCCGATCTACGAATTCCAACATTAAAAAAATACATGTAATGTACATTGCAGTAATAAACCTTTTTATTCCACGAGTTCATAATACGTGAGCGATCAATGTTATTAAAAACCGAAAGAACAAAAACTTAGGAACCGAACCGGCATTTGTTCGGTTCCGGTTCCGATTGAGGTTTTTTTGTGTAAGAGTTTCAAATTTCATGTTCGTTTCGACTCCTGTTCGGTACGCATATGAATATAGTTAGCGTTCGATTCGACCAAAAAAAATTATTGTTGGGTTCGAGAATTATGGTCCTATGCTTCATGCATACATATTACTCAGAATGAATGTGATAAAATTGATTATTAAACTACATAATATTCTTAATTAACTGAAGTTAATTTATTCATTCAAACCAAATAATTGAATATTTAATTTGAGACCGAACAGACTTTTTGTGTTTGGGTTCAGCGTGATTTGAACAAATTTCTGTTCGGGTTCGGTTCGGGAATTGCTCAACTTCTTATTCGGTATTAGTGGCCGAACTGAACACCGAACATGTTCGGGTTCGGTCGCTCCTACTATATGTATTAGAGGTGCGACCGAACAGGTTTTTAAGTGTTCGGTTCGGTTTGGCAAATTTCATATTCGGTTGTGTTCGGGTTCGGTACATCTATGAAATTAATGTTCGTGTTCGGTTCGGTTCGGCCCTAAAATTTGTCCCGTTCGCTAAGGCATGAAAATAAGGAGTTAGATTGTGAATGACTGTTGTGTCCATGATAATAATTTTGGTTGCAAGGAAGTATCATCTATCATGAAGTACAAAACAAAATTCAGAAAAAATTATTATGCGCGTGTAAACCATGGGTGTACGAACGAATTCATCATGTTCATGGACAAATTATGCATAACTTTAAATACTTTTTTATACCTGTTTGTAATACCTCGTTTATTGTTGCGGATTGTTACAGACAAAAAGATTGAAAATTTAAGCAAGTTGTATCTTGCTTAATGAATTGAGAGTGCCATCTGTGGAAAACGTTAGTGTTTTTGAAGATAGCTACGGAAAAGTCGTTGTGGGGCAGATAAGTAAATTGGAGTTACTACTTGCTAAAATCAAAGAGTGGGTCGCACGGGAGGAAATGCTGTTTCGGGGGTTTATCACGCTAGGAACAGCTGATAACTTTGTGATGATTTTGCAAAGAAAACAATTGACGACGTTAACAACAGAGAGAAGAGAAGAAAAAAGCGAAGACGAAGAGTCTACTAGGGTAAAACAAAAGGACAGACTTGCTGTGTCCTGAACTGAATCTGAAATCCAGTGCCAAGGGTGTGAATTTTGTACATTCATTCCAGGAAACAATTTTTTCAAATTCAAAATATTACAAATTTTTTAAGGTGGTTAGAGATTTCAGTTACTAGCTGGTCATGCTAATTATTTACGATAACAGTTAACCTAAAGCTCCTCTCCTCCAAAGCCTATCTCTATCTACAACATCCACACCATCAGCATCATCATCGTTTATTCATCATTCATGAGATAAGGACAAGGATCTATCTCGCGCAAAAGAGTACATCAGATATCACAACACTATTTCTGTTGCTCATCAACAAGTGACGTATAAAATATTAATCCTCACTTATTTTAACTAATTCGCAATAGCTATTTCAATTTTTATTGTTAGTTTGAAAAACAGGCGCATTCGCCATTCGCCAACATGTAAGAAACAATTTTGTGACGTTATTTTAACTCCATTGTTCATATTTTATCGTTAATGGTTAAAATAGCCCATTTATAGGTTTTAGTCAAATCAAATTACTAGTTTCTAGTACACAATTGAATGATGATTCCACACAATAAAACTATATAACTACATCACAGTAAATGATAGTCCACAAGACCAAATTACTACGTAATAACACCGTCTGCGCTGAACATAACGAGCAATACAATAGGGATCCACATTTTTTATTGTTGATACACTCCAAAAACACAGAATGTTAACACAATTAATATATTAAGCCTACTCTAAAAGTCGTTAGAAGCTCCCTTTGGAAATTACAAGACGAAACTGATGGCTTGCTGGTAAGTTGTTTTGTTTTATTCTATTTACTAAATTGCAGTGTGGCAGTTATCTTTATCATTTTTAACAAGATAACATTGTTTTGAACTTACTCAATTTTGTCAATTATGCATCATGTCTCTTGAAATCATCGTGTTAACGTAAATTGTAGTCAAAGCTAAACCCTTTTATTGTTTATGGAGGGTGATTCATAATTCAAGCGTATTAACTTTAGTGGAATTGTTACGGCATCATTAATTTTGTGTTCTGTTTTATATTGTAGGACATTATGCCTCATCGAGTAGTAGCTTTACAAGAGGAGTGAAGAATCTAGATGATCACACTGTTCAGTTTGTGTACTTTTTCCATGCGTGATTTGTGAAAATATTTTGTCACGTAGAACCCTGGCAATCATCAACTCTAACTACAACGAAGTTTTGGACATTATTAACTTGTGCGCTAAGAATATAATCATGAATGCCAGAACACAAACTTTTGATTTTGTAAGACATTTCATTTGATTTAATGCATCATATTATTTATTATTATTATTATCCATTGTATTTAAGTATAGTTTTGTGTTATTCTTCCACGAGGCTTATAATCAAGTGTGTACCAATATCTCAATCTCAATGTAAGAGTAATTCAAATTCTTAATGAGCAAACATCATCATAAGCCTTCAGTATGAACTTTTATTTACAGTTGCTACAAAGCGAAAATTAAGTTCTTAACAACAGCTTTGTTCTATGTTCATTTAACATTATAACATTTCAATTAGAGTCTGGTCCATAATAATTATTATTTCTCGACATATCTCTCTGCCTCTTATTTATAGATTGAGGCCTGGCTCTACGCAAAACTTTATTTCTTTATTATTAATTGAATTTAAAGTAGTATAACAAGCACTGTAAGTAATAATATCACTAAAATGGATGTCTCTGTGTGTTTAAACAATATTATCAATAATATAATACCAGTACTGCCCCTTAAGCCTTAAAGTAACCCTTTAGCTCTCAAAACCTTTTATTATTTTTCATCAATTCAACTTTTTAAATAAGTTTTTTTTAAAGTTTGAAAGGTATACTAAATCACTTTCTTGGTACAATAAATATTTATTTGCTTCCAATCTAAATTCAAGTAATAACAAATAAATATCTTTTTTATGAAAATGTACTAACTATGGATACACACAATAATTAAAATTAGATGAATTAGAATTTATTAACTAATTTAATTAAGCTAATTTGTTTACATGATATAATTCGTATAAATGCAATAAAATGGTTTTATATAGAATTAAAATATCTATTGTAAGTCAGAAGTGGTGGATACACGCAAAAAGTCCCTTGTGCCTCCTTGTTATTACACTTTGATAATTTAAATTAAATTAGATTTAAATCTGATTTTTAATTGTGTCCTAATTCTTATAAACTTTGACAACAATTATTGTATGTGTTTACAGACTGCAGAGTGTCATCAGGTGAGTGATGTAGTGAGCTGTATTTTCCACTCCATATTATTTCACAGAACTCTCGGAAAGTTTCATTATCGCCAAGAGGGAAAGTATTCAATTGGAACTATCGGATATGAAGATGTAGATTGCGATTTCGTCGACCTCACATATGTAAGCAATCACAGCATACTAATTTAATAGTATTTGCAGTTTGTATAAAATACTTTTACACAATATGTTTTATGTATTAATTTGACTATCTATGCAATTTAGGTTCGATGTGCATCTAGCTCCTTAGCACAGACGATGAGTCAACACGTTATGGAATTTGACCAAGCCATTCGAGATCCTAACAATGTAACAGAAAATGGTCTAAGAAGTGGCCAGATATCCCTGGAGTTTTATAATAAAAAGAAAGTTAATTGGCCATTTACTCCTGAATGTTTACCATGGGAGGTGTGGACTGTGCGCATAGAAGTAAAATCCATTCGTAGTGAGATAGGTAATAGAAATTAAGAAAAGGTTAATCGAATTAACAAGTTATTTTGCATGAAAGACGAAGTTTCAATTTCATTTACTCCATAATTTTTAGAGCGCCGAATGAATCGTGAGTTTCTGGGGGAGTTAGTGGGAGAGAAAGTGGTGCTGATTGCGGAAGTGATGAACCGCCAACAATATCTACCAAAAATACCTGCACAATCAGAAGTTGATCTTATTTTTGATACCTCTTATCCAGATATTCAGCCATACTTATTTCGGGTGAGACGACGACGATAAATATTTTCTCAATAGTCAATAGTTGTTGCATGTAGTGTTTTTATTTTTTTGCTTATTTTTCCTACATGATTTAATGCTGATTACTACATAGATATTTTCCTGAAATGATTTCCTTTCCAGATTTCCTATAAAACATCCATTATTCCCAAGAAGCAAATTGTGACGTCTGCGGTCACAAAGCTTTTCCGCTCAATTGCTTTCTGAGTGCATCATCACACAGATGAATCTTGGACATTCAGTAATAATATCCATCCTTTTGTAGATATCACACTCAACCACGTCGCCCCCATCAACTACATCCGTTGGTAAAACTGTCCGTCGTATATTTCGTGAGACGTTAGCATTTTGACCTATTTAAATGGCTAGATCATATTAAACTTGGTAAATCTATGTTAGCTTTGTTATTCTAGCACCACTGTGCTGCTGGTGACAAAGTGAAGTCAAATTTTCTATTTTCAATGTCGTCAGTGAATTGTAGTATAATAACTTCGTTTAGGTACTAGGAAGGCAAAGCCCAAAAGTTTTAATCGTCTGTCTTGTTTGGTAACTCGTGTGACAAAAATGTTTAGTCTATAAGTTTGTAATAATTCAATTAGAACGTACTACAACAACAACTATATAAATAAAATCGCTGTATTTAATTATTAATTTCAAAATACGGCTAAATACGCGGAATACATGTATGACATTGCTAATTTCTAGTTTCTTTGCTTCTTATATATGTAGTTTTTCGAAAAACATTCGACAATTAATTCCTGATGAGCATGCAATTATATTTACAGTAATGTCAAGGACAGTTCTTCAGTTGTTAAAATGAGCCATGTTTTTATGGCTTTTGGTTTTGCCATCAACATGTACTACATGAAACTGCGTCAAAGGAAAAGTAATAGTATTATT
This sequence comes from Pogonognathellus longicornis, assembly GCA_034694085.1. Classification (NCBI taxonomy): domain Eukaryota; kingdom Metazoa; phylum Arthropoda; class Collembola; order Entomobryomorpha; family Tomoceridae; genus Pogonognathellus; species Pogonognathellus longicornis. The sequence goes on from JAQFYB010006981.1 coordinate 7,571, forward strand.
TATTTTGTAATGTTTATGTTTACATTTAGGTTTGGGTAACCGTTAAGTTTTCATTCTGATTGCATGTTATAATGAAATTAGGTTGTTACTGCTATTGACACTATTGAGTATGATCACTAGATAGATTTACAAGTATGTAAATAAATACTTAAAACCAGACATAGTATCTGTATAATTATTACTATTAGCAAAATGAAAAGAAATGAAGGGGGATGTTAAAAAAGTAGAATAAGAGAAAACCTGAAGAGAACTATTCTGTGAGGCATTATTTTTTGTCTTTGACTTCGTTTAAATGTTTCTAAATTATTTTTGTTTGTTGATGTCAGCTGATGACACAATTGTGTGTATATACATGGGACGAATACGTATAGGTCCTGCATGGTTGTATTTGTAAAATGTATATTTGCATACCCTGGTTTGTAATTTGTACAGCATTTTAGCATTAAATTAATTGTTTACTTTTGATGATGAATAATATATTACAATATATATATAAATGTGTCTTCGTATTCCGCTTTACATTTTGACTATGAATTGAGAATTAATTGCTCCTTACATCCTTCCTTGTTAATGTTAATTGTGTTTATAATATAAATATGAAAATATAATGTAATGTAAAGTCAGTTGAACCTATAGGTTGTTTGTTTTGTTGTGTAGTTATTAAACACACGTTGCAGATCAAAGATAATTAAATAATATCTTAAAAATTACATTATTATTAGTAGCTGATAAGAATAGTGTTAGTTTGTTGTGTGTACCAGTATAAATACTATACAACTGTAGTAAAAGCAAATATTGTACGGAACACAGTTGCATTATTATTACCCAAAGACGTACACAATGTTATAATATTATGGTGTACGAATTGAACTACTACTTAGAATGTATATGAAGTATTAATTAGTCAACAGTAGCAGTCAATTAAATGAAAATTGTTTGCATTGTGACAACTACCCAGTACATTATCATTTATATTCAATGTGTTCCTTTGTCCTTTATTGGGTAGTTGTCGGGTGCTGATGAAAAGTAATTTGCTATTGTAGCACTAATATTAATCATGTCATAATACCTAATACAATTTACAGTTTATTATTACTCTAGACCCTGAACTGCATTTCTTTTATTTATAATTTATATGCCTCTGTCATTGGATTTAAACAACACATTAGTATTTGTGCTTTCATCCCCAGTCCCATCATTGACTTCACTCTCTTATTAATGGAGATATTAATTAATGCTAATGTTACTACTACTATGCAGAATTATTTACACAGTACATAGTTAAATTAAATAGTACAATAAATAATCTTAGTTTTAAAAATAGTTAGTACCTACCTAATAAATAGTTGTTGTTATTGTTCTGCCTGTTATGCCGCAAGAAAACAATTCTAAAGAAGAGTGTAGGCTTTTTATATCATACGTATAATTTTAATGCGTATTAACAGCTTATGATGTAACAAAAGGATAATAAAGAAAGTTGGAAGTGTATACAGTGTATAGTTCCCGGACGTCAGTATACGTCAGTCGTCCATATCCTAACACAAGACAAAATTATGTGAATATTAAATACAATCATTTGAAAATAAAACAGTAGATAATGATACATTTTGATATCAGTTGTCAGTTACCCAATCTGAGTCATCCGAAGGTTCCTTCTTAGGTGCAGACTCATCCTCTTCTGAGTCGGAGGAGGAAGAAGATGAGGCTTGTTCTTGCATAGCAATAGACGGCATTCCTACCACTGGGTGTTTTCTAAGATTAAGTTCTCGATTCAATTCATCCTCTTTGTGTTCCTTACATAATTTAAAGTAACGAATTAGTCTGTCCCCAATTTCAATGAGAGAGTTGTCCTCGCACAGTGTGTTCATTTCTTGACACATTATTTCGCCCATGTAATCAGCTATCTCTTCTCCCATCAAATCATCTATAGAGGCAATTTCAAATGCATTGATAAATTGTATCATCATTTTACAGTTTGAGAGCTCGCTTACAAGTTAAAACCATAAAGTCAAATAATATTTTTGATTGCTCAAACCATTGGTGTAGAAAAAATCCTCCACGACTCCAACCATCCATTTTGCTTTTTCATCGCCATATCGACCTCCTTGGTCATGTAGCAAAGCCAACTGATATAAACAAATAATGGAGTGTTACTTATTAATTCCAAATATGACATTAATTCCAAATATAGGGTTGGTTTTTACCTACCCCATGTGTGCGTGTGTGATACTCTATATACCCTAACCTGGCATTGGGAAATGTTAATCTTAGGCCATTAAAGTCAGTCGGCTGCCGGCTCTAACACAAACTATGCTGGTTAAAGATGCAACTTTTTTTTAAACTTAACTATCACAGGGTCGATGTAAATAATTAGGAAGGTTGTATTGTAAATAAATAATTAATGCGGACTTCCAATCTGCTCAAAGTTTAACATGGTCCATAGTCCATTGTGTAATTGCTTGGATGTATGTAATATCTCTAATCCTAACCTGTCTAAGAAATAAAAAATATTGAATATGGGCCAGGAAAAACTACCAAATACCTGACGAAAAACAAAATAATTAAGCAAGTACATTACAAAATACATTTCTGACTGGTGTTTTTTTAAGTTGTCATTACCCCATATTATTACCAATATCCAATATGAGACTTATTTTATCATTTATCATGATCATGTAACAAGAAATGACAAAATAGAAATGAAATAATTAACTTTGAACTTACGTTTAAAGCTTCCCAGTTCATAAACAAAATCTCAATTGATCTTCGAAATAACGGGTGTCGGTCATTCTGTTTACTACTGCTGGCAGCAGCCATTCTTAGAGATCTTCGGAGAGGTCAGTGTCGATTATTTCCAAATTGAAAAGCTTCAAAGGGCTTTTAAAGTCCTTCGCCCCGCACGCTTTCCTAGTGACTACCAAATTTTAAATGCGCGCGTCAATGAGAAGCAGTCTTTAGAAACAAGCAAAAGAAAACCTGCATACTTTTGTGTGAAAGCTAAAACACGTGCGTGGAATGATATTATGTGTTTTACTTTACTACCAGAAAAAGGATATTGTATGTATGTCAATTTTGCATATTTTGAGAATAATGTCGTATGACATATGACAGGTCATATTTTATGCTTTAGGTCATATTTTATGCTTTAGGTCATATTTTATGCTTTAGGTCATATTTTATGCTTTAGGTCATATTTATGTCATATTTCAGATGTTTTCTGTAATATGACAAATTTATAGTGACATTTACACTTGGTGTTTTGGATTTTTCGCCAGGTGAGAGAAATAAAAAACCGAAAAACGTTGAAATGTGTCACATTTTTTCAGCTCACGCTGAATATAATTACATTTTTAATTATAATAGTGTGCTTAAGCTGAAAAAACTTTTAAACATCAATTTTTTTAAGAATCAGGTGCACAGATTCGAAATGTTTGAGAATTCGGATTTTAATCAAACCTACCCGATAGGTATATATTTGGACAACTAAGTTGTACTAATTCTAATTGTAAGTTGTACTTGAACTTGACTGTAGTTTTTTTTCGAAAATCATATAAAAGTTAAACTTTACTTCTCGACCCTTGAACTCAAATAATCATGCGACAATATCTGACACCATACACAGATATGGACCTACCATGCTTTTTCTTCTTTATTAAGTAGTGTCAACTACTTTCTAATAATACTGATCACGTCTGTCTGTCTGTCTGTCCGTCTGTCCGTCTGTCTGTTGTGCAGATTTTCTAACACTAGTAGTATGGTAACTAGTGTATGAATCGCCAGTCTCCTGCAGATTCCACTTAACACAATACACAACACATAAGCTCCCGTCCAATCTCACTCACT
>JAQFYB010006982.1:0-11410 GCA_034694085.1 Pogonognathellus longicornis
CCCGCCCAACGTTCTGAAAACTCTCTAAAATCGAAAGTCTCAATCTGCTGGCCTACCCGTAAGCTTAGATACCCTGTAAAAAGTAACAATTTACACTATTAGTAAAGACACGTACTTTTAAAATTTTGAATCTCAGTACATAGAATAGACTTGAAATGTTAATATAATAATATTATTGTAATAAAAACAAGATAAACAGGTTGACCTGCTTTGACTCTGAATTAGGGACACAATTTCAGAAATTAAAAGTATCAAAATTGTGTTTATTGTGCTTCCTTAAGAGCTTTGTCATTTTTTGAAAACATTTGTCGCAAAATAAATATTAGTTGTACCTACGCTTCCAAAATCCAGTTTTTATCGCTTATTTTTGACATTGTAGATGGGTATGAATGAAACTGTCATAGCGTCATTGTTCCATTGTGCACACATTTGATATTTGCAATGCCATAATCTAGCTATACGATATAAAAGAACGATTTACACCGAAAGAACTTATGTAAAAGAATACTAAGTATGTAGCCTGTTGTTATTGTAAGCTTGCATTATGTTGCGTACTTACTATTTGCATTTGAATATTGGTAATAACTTGGTAAGCAAGGGATTATATGGATACAATGCCAAAACCCTGTGTATTACACAACGCATTACTTATTACAACGAACAATAATACAAAAGTGTAGAGAAAGATGCACGTATAATAGCCAAATGTAAAGCAGGATTTTCCCTTTTTCCAAGTTTTCCCCAGGATTCACCTTCTCATGTACAATGGATGTATAAAGATTACAATATTCTTACAAATCTCGTGTAGTCATCAGAAGAATGAATGTAAAAAGCCGGCGAGGAGAAAACAGATGCTTTAACAAAGGATTTTATTCAAGTTGGATATTTATTGGGTTAGAGGTAGTCAAAGGAGGTCGTTAAGCGGATGCCTATAACATGATCCTTCACCTTACTAAAATATTATGTTATACATACCCTTCAAAACTATACATTTTATTTATAAAAGTCCTCTACGAACTTATATGCACCCACAAACAGCAAACACGTGAAAAAGTACTCTAACATATCTAAAGCTGTGTGTATGCATCCGGATGAATATAAATCGCTGTGTTTAACTCTGAACGCAAAAGTGGGTTGTGTGTTTGGGTGTTGAGCTACGTTTACAAGTATCTTGCACAAAATCTGCAGTATCAAATGAACCAAAGAAATTCTTCATAGATACACAAGATAATGCAGACACAGCTGAAAGAAGGACTCACAGTACTCAAACAGTCTCAAACTGAAAAGGACACTTTCTTCACATTCTCTAATATCTTGGACTATTTTTATCTGTAGTACCTCTACACATTGTACACATGCACATGTACATAGGTATATTATATAGATACATAGGTGTGTACGTATTAGGAAATCCGATCCTGGTTGATTTGATACCTTGGAAATCTTTGAGTTTTTCATTGCGTTCACAACTACTGTCAACTTTTCTTTATGGCTATGGCTTCTTCACATATGAAATAGAGACTGTTTTTCTTTCATCTGATTTACTGTAATGTGACTGGCTAATAAAAGCTGTGAAACGTTATCATCTTGTCTTATACCTTTATAAATAAAATATTTTTGTCCTTGTGAAATGAAAGTTGTGTGTGTGTATAGAGGATTATTATTATTTCTCTGTGTTTCGTGCGTCATTCGCTGTTCTCAGTAAGGCCCAAAGGCTTAAAATCACTACACTACTGATGCTACTACCGTGAACCGTGTTCTTTGCTTCTTCATTAAACCTGTGGTTATAATACACCAGTAACACGTGCTTTATTAACGTCTTTGAAGTGCAAATAATTAGGCACTTGTTTATACCTTACTAACTAGTATTTTCATCTCAAATACTACGAAATTACCTAGTAGATGTCTTTTACAGTGTCAGTGATTTACAGTCGTCTAAAAAACCAAATCGTAATTAAGTCATATATATACGGACGACTTTATTAACATGATCATCCCCAAAACAGATTGTGATAAGATGAAAGTAATTAAATGTGCGATAAATACTAATTTAACAAATGTGCAATTTAGTTGATTTTTTTTGTAAAACAGGATTTCAGGCTTGGAGGATATTTTTAAGTTAAGTTAAGTTAGACATAGAATCAGATAGAATCTTCGTTAATACGTAATCATTACATAACAAGACATTCATACGATGGGGACAGAGGCTTATTAAAGTTTAAAGTTTAATTTCCTCCTCAAGGACAGGTACCTTATAATTACTTTGTAACGTAAGGTATATTGGTACTTTTGATATGATACCACTAAGGAATTTCATTTAATTGTAATTCAGGATTCAGGAAACTGTAGTGTAGATTTTGCAGACAAGTACATCACACTACATGTACATGTGTACGGAAGTGAATAGAATGATTATTGGAATGGAAGAATCAAGGGAAGAAATGTAAATCGGGTTAATTGGAACATATATAGTGGAATGTATATGTGAATGTAATTAAAGGCTAATTAAACATTGGCTGTTTTATTTCCCGATTGGTTTTGGCTTACCGTGCCATTGGAATGAGAATAGAAGGCGGTGGCAGCAGACGACCCATGATTACAAGTGTATCCGTTTCCAAGACCAGGAGGAGACACTGTGAATCTCTGCAAGAAAGTCGGATTGACATTATTCAACCACATGTTGGTAGTAAATCCTCTTGCAATGTCTCTCTCTGTCAGGCATCTTCGTAGACGAGCTAAAGCGGGTAGAAAAACTGGACGACTTGTTCTCAATGCCTCTTCATAAGTCGGAGGCAATTCTGAAGCGGAGGTTTGAGACGTTGTTGTAGTTGCTGTAGCACGGTGAGTGTCACGAGGGACCGATACCACTACAGGTTGTGTAAGGTCTATTTGCACTCCAGTCAATCCTCTTGGAGCTAACGTGTCCAGAACTAGTAAATTTGAAAAATATACAACACTGCTGTACAGCAACAACACACACCAAATGCATCTGTCTCTTACATTTAGAAGTGTATGTGTATTGTGTTGTACAACATGGACAAGTAGGTTCAAGGCTCTTATACTAGTAGGTCGGATATAAAATGATAGGTCGACAAAAAGATGGATGCTAGAGATATTATGTAGAGCAGGGCCGTACCCAGGATTAGGTTTCGGAGGGAAAGATAACAAATATCACCATAATTTATTATTGCAAATGTCAAATTATAGCGTTTATTGCGAAAAATTTGAGCTAAACTAATTTGGGCCAAATTCAACCATGATAGATACAAATATAAAATAAATTGCCAGAATCGCTTTATGGGCGTAATCAAAGAAAAATGTAACAAACCGTGTAACAAGAAATTTTTTCCGATTTTTTGCGCTTTTATAGCAAAAATAATCTTTTTTTATTAAATATTTTCCTTTTGTGGTCCTTGATTATTGGAAGCCCCTTTGCGACGCTTAGGTTGCATAGATTCCATTTACTCCACTGAATGAAGCCTTGCTTTACACGATTTTGTTCGCTTTTAAGGTAATTTTTTTGGATATGGGATAGGGCGCATACCCGGATACCCTACCGCTGGGTACAACCTTGATATAAAGTGACATGAAAAGAAAAGTTGTGTTAGGTTGGTTGTATCATCTAGAGATGAGTGATATTACAGCGAGAAAAGAAAATGAAATAATGAAAAAAGCGGATTTAGTTTTTTCCATCGTATTTTTTGTGTGTATTGTAAGTGTGTACTGCTATTATTCACCCAGGAGGGCAGAGGAGGTTAAAACGATAGTAAACGTGTGTTGGATAATATTTGCCGTTATCTGAAGTGAAAGTATATTAGTCGAGAAAAAAAAAGAGTTTTAGCTTTTATTATGATAGCTTTGGGACAAACCTGTGCTGCTGTTGGCCAAAGACCGGGAGCTGGACGATCTTCTTTGAGGATGCCTTCTCGAAGATGAGAAATTGTTAAAGTTGACACAGTCACCATTACTTTCACTAGCTCTACGACTACCGCTACTGTGTGTCTCATCTCCGGAAAATGGATCAGAGCCATTATTAGTATTAGCAGAATAAACTGTGTGTGTGTTTCTTGGTCGAGTACTCCTAGTAGTAGTATTTCTATCCAAGTGTTCTTGGTCTAGTAAGTGAGATTGAACGGAAGGCAAAGTGTCCGATTGATTGGGCTGATGCGAAGAGCGGTTATCACGGCCATCAGCGATATGGAGAGAATTTCTACTTTGGTAATGATGAGCAGGGGCAAGTAGAGGATTGGTATTAGGACATTGAGATGTAACACTCATATTATTTGTAGAAGTTGTAGTACTATTAGAAGTAGTGATAGAATCTGTAGTAGTAGTTGAAATTGCAGTAGAAGTAGTAGTAGTTATTCTGTTATTTGGTTCCATTAGAAGTAAGGCTTCCGAGTAACTGGGTGCTAGGCCATTATTACTGGAAAAATTGAAGCCATCTCCATCCTCGTCCCCGTCGCCCGTGTATTGAAAATTATTTCGATGATTCGAGTAGTACGAGTAAAAGTAATTATTAAAATGAACACTAACACTGTTGCTGTTATTTTCTCTTTGAAAACATAAACTGCTGTCTGTGACAGGAGCCGGGGTTCCTCCTCGGCCGTCGCCACAACCACCTCCGCTCCTTTGAAATCTATCGAAAAACTCAAAACGCTCTGGCTTTGTCATCAGAAGAGTCACACTGCGAGGTAATCTTCCGCCGTTAGTATTGCCGTACGATTGGTGACAGCCAAAAACACTTTTAGCACCAGTCTTTGTGTTTGCCAGCTTTTTCTTCCCTCCTCCTCCCTCTTCTTCGTCATCCTCGTCCTCGTCTTCACCGGATAAAAGAGGCTCCGTTTCCGGTGACATTTGCAAAGTGCTGCTGTTACTTGTGATAGAGGCTGGAAGCCCACTGTTTGCACGACTGCTGCTTCTCATTGGGAAACGACGGTTTCGATAGCTTCCGTTATGGTTCCGCACTCGAGAATTTTGGTGGAATAAAGGCTCTTCATGAGGCAAAGTGTAGTTCACACCAAACAATTTATTCACCTTCACAATCAACACACAGACATCCACATTTACACAGACATCCACATTTCCTTAAATAAAGGTACATTCCAAATATACACATTATATTGCTCCCAAGTGCAACGTATTTACCTACCTGCATAAAATAGAAGGAACAATGTAATATAAATATAGTGTGCCGTAAACCTTCTAGTAGAATCCCCAGGGTTTTATTCAAACTTTCAATAATTGATCCCGAGAATTACAGACCTTTCCAATGTCAAACCCCTGGGTTGTAATGAAGACCTGCGATCTATTATATATTAGATACCGGGTTGTAATGGAGACCTGCGATCTATTATATTAGATACCGGGTTGTAATGGAGACCTGCGATCTATTATATTAGATACCGGGTTGTAATGGAGACCTGCGATCTATTAGATACCGGATTGTAATGGAGACCTGCGATCTATTAGATACCGGATTGTAATGGAGACCCCGGATCTATTAGATACCTGGTTGTAATAGAGACACCGGATCTATTAGATTCCGGGCTGTAATGGAGACCCCGGATCTATTAGATACCGAGCTGTAATGGAGTCCAGGGATCTATTAAATACCAAATTGTAATGGAGTCCCGGGATCTATTAATCTGGTATTTACCAGACCAGATGAAAATGGAGATCCGGGATCTATTAGATACCGGGTTCTAATAGAAGATTTGCGGTAACTATATATTCGTGTGCCTAAGACACTGTCAAAAATATAGACAGTATTATATTTTGTGAAAATAGAGCCACTTATTGGGGAAACTATGTGTGCAAAGTGCAAGAAATAAGTTTTGCCTTGTTTTCAGCTTAACTCAGCTTAAGCTTGAGTGGATTTCGCAGTACATGTCGAAAAATAAACCAAAGCCAAAGCAAGTCAAGTCGATTTTACTCAGATTCACTCACGCGTGATTTAACTGTCACATCTCTATAAAGGACACAACATAGCACAAAAAAACCGACTGTGTTTTTACGTTATGGCAAAGGCAAACGGAGACTGAGACTACCACCATTATTCCTAGGCGTTATTTATATTTACAACAACATAGGTACCTACTACGCATTATACCTACAAACTAACACTACCCTATAGTATAACTGTAAAAACACTTGCTTAGATTTTAAGTACTAGTGGATAAGCCAGAGCCAGTTCTTTAAGCTAGTACCTATCTAGTTGACTAATATAAATTATTAAATCGCCCCGTTCCTCATTTACTAAATGTTCGATTCTGAATTCATTCTATTTCTCAGTTGTCACAATTTCAGCCTTTCACTGTAACTCTAAACTGCAAGTTAGAGAAAGGAATAATCCTGAGATTTCCTGGTGTATCATTTGAATGTGCCTGCCGGTGTTGACAACCACTGGGAATCGTAAAGGACAAACACGATCCTGTTAGACATAATAATAGAGATTCAAATGTTCACTTGAACTAGACTACCTACTATATATATAAGTACACTACAGTGTACTTAGGTATATGTACAATACAAGAGATCAGCAGAATACCTTACTGCAATAAGTTGGAAATCTCTTTCTCTCTCAGAAATTCAAATCCAAGAAATAATAACAGTGTATTTATATATCTGTGCATACAATACAGTACAATCTACATTTCTTTGCACAGGAAACTAGAACTTGCGGACTCAAAGCGACTTTTGGCTGAGCACATTGAGAAAGACGGAAAAGAATCTCATCTCTGTTGACTTTGAAGGCTAAATGCTCACGATACAGAAAGTAATAACAGTCAATTTACATTACCTGGTAGTGAACGTGAGCTGTGTTTAACTCCAGATAGAAACGAAAAGGCCAAGAAAGAAGGAGACAGCTACAAAGCCAAAAAACTGAAGATTTCGTGTACCTAAAGTAAACAATAGAGCGTTTCGTTTTTAAATCCCAAATTCTACCCAAAAAATTACTACGAAAAACTCCAAATAAATAAAAGGAAATAGCAGAAAGAAATGAAATTGCTTTCACTTGAATGTTGAACATTGAAGAAGAAGAATTGTTTAAAGGTACTCACCACGGTGGTCTGTCGGTGTTGGCCCATGCGATCATGTTTTCTTTGAAGAAGACGTTTGACAAATCCAAGCCTTCTCTCATTTCCATGTAGTCATCAAACCGTTCTTGCTCCTATGTGTATCATTCCCAGCAAAGCACATCATAAACATAACAAGCCATCATGATGATAACACGTTGTTGTGTGTATAACTCAACACACAACTAAAACTCCCTTATTCACTACACCACATACAACTACACTTACATGCAAGGATGCGCTAGTAAAATAATGCCGTGAAAGAAAACGATGAAGAAAGGCACACACAAAGGCAATATATTATTATTACATAACACAATACAAATTATAATCCATATAGCAAACGCACACACCTTATAGTACACCCTACTTTCTGTTTCTATATTATTTCTGTATACATATCAAGACCGTATCTAGGATTCCATTTCGGGAGGGGAAAAATTCCAACATAATATGCAAAAGTATCTATTACCGCGCGTAGCGCCAAAAATTTGAGCAAAAATCTATCAAAACTGTTTAAAAATTGCGCATAGCAAATGAATTTGCAATTTTTTGCATTTTTTTAGGTAAAATACATTTCTGAGAGATTTCGGAGAGAGCAAATGCCCCCTTTTTGTCCCCCTCTAAATACAGCCTTGAAATATAGTAGAACACTTTAGCTGGCGATATCATATTATTTGTTCTAGTCTTTTCTTGTTGTTAGTCTTAGTGCTAGAGATAATACCTTTGACGTACGGCAAACATAACTAGACAAAAGAAATCTCGGAGCAAATAATATACTCATCACCCTGTTTGCTGTATACACTTTATTTTCCTACAGACACTATAAATGTTGTATTAGTGCATTAGAGTCTAGTATAGCAGTTCTCGTGTACAAACTCTTTTTAGCCGACACAGCAGCACAAGTATAAATAAAAGTAGGTAACCCACTTGGTACAAACAGATAGTAAAAGTCTTTTAGTATAGAGTCTGCCTATATGATTTTACACTTTTGACATAAAACCGAATTTCTGCCTGGCAGAGTTCATTGTTTAATTTAATACTACGAAAATCAGATAGCATCTGCTGTGTAGTGTGTACTAAGACTCGCAATCAGTTCTTCTTAGTAACAGTCGTATGTACATACAGTACTATATAACATACCTACCTAGTTCTATTTGTATAGGAAAATAGAAAATCTTATCAGATCCACTCTTCTGGAGTGGAACAAGTAATGAAAAGAAATTCACGGCTTCTACTAAAGATTTCTCTTCACTTTCTCGATTCCTTGGAAAAAATTCCTCTGTTATTAATTTTCACTTGCTCCTTGTATTCATTTACTGTGTTTCCCTTTGTTTCCTTCTACAGAGAATTTATACTCGAGTGTACATCTACAGATAGAATGCTACTTGTAATGCATTCGCCAGATACTTTTTCAAGTAGAATCACTCTTCAACCAAAAGAAGCTTGTTTAATTTTTGAATAGTTTCAGTTTTAAAGTACCCTGATCAAATAGTATACATACATTGGTCCAAGCAAAATATACAAGGAATCTTTTTTTAAATTTTTTTTAAATACTGCATTATTATTTATATAGAAAAATATGACGTAATGTAAAATGTGTTTAGGTAGTAATCTAGGACTCTAGGAGGAGTCCTAGATTTACTTTGATGATGTTGGATGGAAGGAATAATTAATGGTAAGCAAACAAGTGGAAGTCTGTATATTTCCTGTATAATTTATTTTATACTAGAATGAGTGCATTTATAGGTAACATAATTCCATTTGCGTCATAGAACTAAGTAATTTAATGATTTTTACTCAACAATTGTGTCATCCTTAGACAAAACATGACTTCTTTGTTTCTATGTGCTTTGTGTACAAGAAGAAGGTTGGGATTGGGCCCGCGGTGAAAAATAAACTGACAACTAGACACAATAATAATAATATTATTATGCCTGACTGTTGTTAGTTGTTGCACAGCTAAAGCTACTCGAGCTAAATATAAATATACTGAGACTCTGAGAGAGAGAAGCTCTGGCTCTCTGGCTGTCTATGAAAGTCTTTGAGAGTCTCAACCCACCTTGACTAAAGAGTGAGAAGTTTTATTATTAAGTTTTCGCTATTGAACATTTTACGAAGTTCTCGTCTTGTCTCCGTCTTTATACATACTACACTGTGCATCATAGTCCCCTGGCCTTTCTACTACAATATATTACTTCATTTTCCATTATTAAACCATTTCTATTACACTTAGCTACAATACAAGCTATACTTTTATTATTATTATGTAATATGAAACACACAAGCTCTCTTATTTGTACGTACATATATTTTATCTATACTACTAGATACTAAAAACTATAATACACATTTGTTACTTACTTACTTACTCACCAAAATTTCTTTGTGAAGTTGATAGCTAAGTAAAGTAAGTAAGAGTGTGCATGGTAGTAGTCGATACAAAGTAAAATACTGTTTGCTTTCTCTTTGCAAACTAAACCGAGCCAACTTTCAATGCTCAACTTTGTTTCTCTTGTATCATAAACCTATTTAGGAATCATTTTCAATTACCCAACCAAGCGAGACGGGAAACAGAGCAATAGCAATAATACTATATAGTACAGTACAGAGAAAAAGAGCTATATGTTTCTATGTATAAAATATAAACTACAACCGTCTGTGTCTTTCCACACTCAAATTCTGTAATATTACAAAGTGAAACGTTGAGTGTATATATGTTTGTAATGTATAGAAAGAAAACCCGTTATTATTGCTGCCATCACCACTAATAGAAGTTTAGAGGGAAGCTTCAACACTAGCACTAACTAATATGCGGACTAGTATTCTGAAACATAGTGGAAGTTTAATACTCTGATAGAGTTTAAGTATATTTTAGTCTGTGCAATCGGTTTCTTTGTTTCTTTGTCTTTTCTCCAGGAGAAATACTGAACAGCTACAAGAATTTCTTCCTTCTTCACTCTCAGATACACACATCACACTTACAACGCTAGTCTACAAATTCACTACACTCACATCCTACAGGTTGTAAAAGCAAACAAAATAATTTTGTTACGTTTAAGTTACTACAGGTTGTACTCTCAACTAGAAGCTTCTCTTGGCTTTCATTTCCTTTGTTTTTCTTATATCTCTCTTTCACTGTCTTTGTGTAACTCTGTTACTTTACTTACGTACACTGCCTACGTACGTCCGTGTAATACATATACACAAAAGTTCACAAATACGAGTAGCTCGTAATGTCATGAAACTGTACTATTATTATCTCATATATTGCTATGACTAGATACTAACTTGCTTTTCACTCAACTTTTACTCGTCTCCAACTCAAACTAGTTATACTCGTGAAAGAAACACACACAAAACCCAACTACTTAAACATTGCACAACGAGTACTAAAAGTAAAATAGGCAATATATTTATATCTATGTAGACTCTGCACACTTATTCTTAGTATAGCATTTATGATTTGGTATACAGAATGTATATTTTGTCTAAAGAAATAACACTACCGCTAAATATACACCTTAATACAAGGCTGTATCTATCGGCAGGGCATTAGGGCTCGTGCCCTACACGAAATACCAAGAAAGAAGGTTATTTTACCAAAAAAGTGCCCTAAATCGCAAAAAATTTTGCCCTACGCGCGAATTTGATGCTTTTTAGGGTGTTTTAGTCTCAATTTAGCATGAAAATTGTCATTTATATAACAATTTTGACCTTGGTGCCCCCACCGAAACGAAATCCTAGTTACGGCCTTGCCTTAATACACAGGGCGGTATTATGATATATTGTCGACTGTATAAACAAAACATGAAGTGGTATGCATAAAAGATGAGTGTACCTAACTAACTACCCGGTAGTATGATATGTATGTACATGTATAATATAGGTAGCTACATTTTATTATTTCATGTGTATTAATACTTACCTACACTTACTCCACGCATTACGTTAGTTACCGCTTCACGAGTTGCGAGTTACGACCTACAAAGCAATACTAGCACCACTTTTACCAACTTTGATGTATGTAAGTACACATCTTTACTCATTGTATTCGTATCTTTCCTGGCTGTATGTACAGCTGTGAGTATATTGAATGTGCATGATGTAGGTACATTATATCAACATTATTATTCAACAATACATGAGAACACTACAAGGTTGAGTTTAAATATCCAATGCTTACTGGAGTAAGTTCATGTACATGGATACACGAAAGTTTCCTTGATAATATGCACGACTTGTGCTTTGTGCTTAACGATTAATAGACATATCTCTAGTCTCAAATTCTCAAGGAGATTTAACTACATTTTCACTGAATATTTCACGTG